>JAAAKQ030029304.1:4445-15601 GCA_010016005.3 Zanna intricata
AGGAAGAAAGGAAATTATTTAAAGAAAATATTTATCGATTAGCAATGTGTTGCGTGAACGATGTGGGTGTCTGCTATCTGGAGCTTCGACCTTTTTTTTGAATGACATTATCTGTCTTGTACAGTAGTTGTTCTAGGAACAGCCTTTTTTTTAACGCCAAACCTTTTTCTTTATCCTCGATCCTTTCCCCCCTTTTTTTATCTTCTTAGGATACAATTCTGGGATTGTTATTTTTACGATAAGAATGTCGGAACCTATAAACGCAATGCTTTCGTGGTGCCATCTGTAAGCCTGTAAGCTTGTAAAGTAGCCTCTGACCGATCACTGGACTGTTTCCTGTTCGGTAGTAATACGATAAGCCTGATGTCTGGTTTGCTTTTAAGAGAAAGGCTAATATTTTAGGATAAAAAAGAAATCCTTATAATTATAAAGCACGATCGAAAATTCTATTGTTCGAAAACACTGTTCGTTTAAAAATTGAATGAATATTAATTTTTTCTTAAGCTCTGATATGACAAAAAATCAAGAAAAATGATTTTACTACTTTAAAAGGCCGGAACTCTCCCTAAAAAAAGATACATTACATTAAAAACTATACGAGTTTTATATTATATAAAAACTATACGAGTTGCCCTTCATTTTTTTTTTTTTTTTAATAGAAAATGAAATAATTGACAATATGTAAGAGAACAGTTTTGAATTAAAAAAAGGTTCATTTTTAAAATGTTTTATAACCTAATATTCTTATTAATTAAACAATCCGACGGTGAAGGTTATATAAACATATTTATATGGATTGTACAACTTTACCGTTGTAAAACATGGACGATACCAAAAGCAGAAATGAAAATAATAAACACCTTCTTTGAATTGTGTGTAAATAAGGAGACAGATAAGATAAAATACAAAACGAATAACAGTGTGGTGATTTTATCGTGTTCATCATGGATACTATACACCATAATTCCAATATGGACCATAATACAGAGATGCTCACATTTCATTTGATTCCTGGAATTTAGTTATGCATAATTTGTAATGTCTTACAGCAACCTTTTCCTGAAGGTAGGTCCGAACCTTTCCCACCATACTTTTTGACGTCCTTCGTAGGGCATCAAGGCTTTCTTTTTCTGTTTACGCCAAGAACCACCGTAAGGTATTATTTCAGAGAATGATGTGTATGACTGTAAATGAAGTTAGTCATGTATAGTCTTAGGTCGACCATTCCTTTTATACAGATTTGAATACTAGATCGTGGATACCGGTGTTCTTTGGTGGTTGGGTTTCAATTAACCACACATTTTTGGAATGGTCGACCTGAGAATGTACAAAACTACACTTCAATTACATTCATACATATCATCCTCGCTCATCCTCTGAAATAATACCTTATGTTGGTACCGGAGGCTAAACAGAAAAAGAAATAGGTCGACCATTCTGAGATGTGTGGTTAATTGAAAACCAACCACTAAAGAACACCGGTATCCCCAATCTAGTATTCAAATCCGTATAAAGGTAACCTTTACTAAGATTTGAATTTTAGAACTCTCGTTTCTGAAATCAGCTGATAATGAGTTCACCACTAGATCAACCCGGTGAATAAGGACATAACGGCTACTGGAATTCATCTCTGCAGTCATGGCTCGCTCCAGATCTTGTAAACTACGTGTAGTTGCTCGATAAACACGTCATTTCAAAAAAAAAAACTCGGAGAAAGAAGTGACGTTAAGTCAGGGGAACGAGGGGTCACAGATTTTTTTGAGATCATGCGATCACCAAACATTACTTTCAACAATTCCACGGTGGTTTTGGCTGTACAGAACGTTGTCCCGTTTCGTTGTAGGTAACGATAGCGTTCATCAGAGTGGAGAAGAGCTACAAATCGCATAGTTGTATCTTGGTATGCCGGACTATAAAAAAAATCACTCATCCACGATTCGTGGTTGAGAAATCGCACACCAAACCCCGACCTTCTGTGAGTGCAACGGCAATTCATGTAAGATACGTAGATTCTGTATCAACAATATCTGCTGTTCTGACTATTGATGTAACCGCTAAGATTAAAATACTCCTTATCACTAAAAAAACACATTATCCAGTACGCCCATCCAATTAATTTCCGTCTGGTTGATAAACCGCTGGCTGTAGCTTATTCTTTTAACAGTGTCTGGGGGTTTCAGTTCCTGTACTTAATCTATTCCGTATGTGTGTAGACTTAATTTCTTTTTTGGCCTTTTGTGCACTCCCGTACGATATTCCTGTCTGCGATAATAACTTACGCAAACTTTTCCTTTGAAACTGTTCAAGTAACGCAAGTAGTGCACATAAAATGATCGGACTGTATTAAGGCAATCAAAACAAATAATGCATTAATATAAATAACCTAAGGAGAAGAAAGCAAACCCAGATAAAATAAACTTAAATCAAATAAAGAAGGATTTAAGTTAAAAAAAACTATTAACCTTAAAAGTTAAAATTGCTTTAAATCTTAAAAGTAAGCCTTAGCAAAACGGCACCTTTATACTTGCAATATAAAATCATGATTGAATATAAGACAAATAATGAGAGGAAATAAAACCTTAAATAAATTTACAATTTATCACTTAATTCGGCCATCCTGTTTTCTTAAAAATCCATGAGGAAATGGATTTTTTTCAACCAACCATAAAGACATTGGAACTCTTTACTTTTTATTTGGACTATGATCCAAATGATTCCGCCACGGATTTCTTTCACGAAAAAAAATCCGTGGCAGAATCTTTTTAAAGAGACTAATTTAATTAATCGTTCATTTGGGACAATCTGATGTTAATTATGTAATAGGGAGATGTAGAAGGTAAAAAAAAGATTGGAATCTAGAAAACAGATAACTGAGGATAAAGAATGGAAATATTATAGTAACGTTAAACGATGACTAAATAATAGAAAGATAAAAAAAACCGTAAAAAATATAAAAAAGTAAATAGGAAATTTATCGATTAAAACTTTATACAGCTACTTAATTAAAAAATATGAAATGTAAAACTTTATGTATTCCAGTACAGTACAGAATAACCATGACAAAAATAAATACATAAACTAGTTATTTCAAAATCATTAATAATAAAAACCAAAATTTAATCTACTTATATGAAACAAAGCATGTGCATTAATAAATCATATATAATCTAATATATAATTAAAAAGAAAAAAAAACATACAAACTGAATGCGCAATTTAAATTATATTATATTCGGGTAGCGTTATATAATATTATAACCCAAATAGTAATAAAATTAATGACCAAATGAAAGGTGAAAGTGAATGCACCAGACCGAGCATAAATAATATCATTGTGTAAAACAGTAACAGCAGTAATGCCAACGTAACAAAATTGCAACAACTAAAAATAAAACATAATTTCTTCCTTTTTTTTATAAAAATAAAATAAATCGACAGATTTTTTAAAATTAAATTCTCCGATTCATCATAGCTAATACTGGGTACAATGTAAATAAGTGAAAGAATAAAACACCCATTTTTTTAAAAGTTTTTTACTCTTTCCCGGTAACTGCATTGGGTTTAAAACGTAATACATCTTACAAACTGAAAAAATAATAACAGTTAACAATTCACTCGCGCGCAACTTATTTTCTAGTTTTTAAATAAACTGTTTTATAACTTAAATATTATAATTATTTAATTTTTTCTCCATTTTTTTTTGGAAACCAGAATAAAGTTATAGAAATTAACACCTACTTAAGGGATGTAAAACAGTTGTTCTTATAGAGGGCAATAAACCGTTAATATTCTATAACCCAAAACAATCTGTTTTTCCCACACACTGGACAGTCAACAATTATAGTACTTAAGGCTAAAAAAAATGTTAAAATTGCAAGCTTACGCAATCGGTGTTTTTTTTTCGTAAATTGGAAAAAAAATTGAATTTTTTTCGATATATTTTTAATTAAAATGGGGGGGGATCGAAGTGTCAAATCGTGTTTATTTTATTTATGAGGCTGTTTCATTCCATTAAGTACACGAAACATCAAAATTATCGAATTTGGAAAGGTAAAAATAATTAAGAGTTATCACGAAACGATATCAAATACACGAAATTTAAGTCGAATGTGCAATAACCCGTAGCCGTGTAATAATAATAAACCTCTGCTTATTTATTTTTTACACTATAACATAAAAACGAAGGAGAACAGAGATTTTAGCAAGATAGCGCTACCGACTGTACTGTTGAAAAACGACTCATCTCGGAAGAATACTTTGATCGCGGCTTGATTTCAAAAGATTTATAGCTGCCAAGATCTTCAGACTTTGTACCGCCGGGATTTTTTCCTTCGAGGATATTTAAATACAGATTTCTAAACGATCCTCCCATTTGTACACTTAACGAGATGAAAACTGACAATGAAAATAAGATTAAAAAATGTTATTAAACAAATATTACCTAATTTCCTAAAATTTCATGAAACGGATAATAACCTATTTCTAGGTTAAAGGAATTATATTCAAAATTTATTGTAGTCACAGATAAATGTGATCCGACTACTTTTGTAATTTGAATTTTATGTGTAAAAGAATCAAAATTTTAAAATATTAGAATAAAGATAATAATGTTAAATTAAAATAGAATCACAATTTTCTATATTTTATATCGGTAACATGCATCCTGCTACGTTGAATACGATATCATACGATTTACTGTTTCAGGAGAGAAAGGAAAACTTTATTCTACCTGCCCCGATCTCTCTTACGGCTGCGACACACAGGTACCAAGATTTCTTGCATGAACCTCCGTTCAGAATTGCGTTTTTCTGTTTTGATATTTAGTCTCCTTACAGCGAACAGAGAAATATCATCGAGTGAAGTGAATAAAAAAAGTATTTTCTTTCACTGGTCCGGTTTATCAATAAATACTTCCCTTCGTGAGGATAAAAATTAAAACGTTTTTATCACTCTTTATATTAACTCGCTCTTGGAATATGTATGTGAGATTCATGGTACGTAACCTTTCAGTCGACCGGCCTCCGTGGCGCGTATAAATTTTTATACGGATTTGAATACTAGATCGTGGATACCAATGTTCTTTGGTGGTTGGGTTTCAATTAATCACACTTCTCAGGAGTTGTCGACCTAAGATTGTACAAGACTGCATTTCATTCACATTCATACATATCATCCTCATTCATCCTCTGAAGTAATACCTTAGGTAGTTCCGGAGGCTAAACAGAAAAAGAAAGAACCTTTTAGTCGAATTTTGAGGCGCTTCCGCTTATCCATTCTCTCTGAAATTTTGCATACAGATTTGCTCCCGATGACAACACATTTTAGCAACATTTTCAAGTCGCTAAGTTGCCCCTAATTTGCTAAGTGAAAAAAATGTTCCTCAGAACTTATGCAACCTCTTTAACATGCATATTTCTTAGTAAAAGAATTATCCATGTTTGTGATATTGTCGTTTCAATTGATTACATTGAACGAAAGTATTTTTTCTACGGCTGAGGCAAAAATTCAAATTCCATACTACCTTTTCATTCAGTATTTATGTATGATGATTCATGATATTTATGAGCTAGTAAATAAAGGTTGTACGGCCCCTCTTTTCCTCTTCGATCATAAATGAAAAGTACGGATTTTCCCCGCGTAGATTACAAACTAAGATTAAAATCACCTTAAAATTGCAAAAAAAAATAAAAATAAAAAAAATAATCAAAAAAGTTCAAAAAAAGAAATCAAAAAAGTAATTTTGCTGCCGACAGAACTCGAACACGACCGCGTACACAGTGAAAAAAAATTTTCCGCAACACATTCCGGCTGAACAAGAAAAAACTGTATGAATTCAAAATATGAAAGTGCCGTGTGCGAGCAGGTTGTGCTGAATCTGAAAACAAACTGTTGCGTACAAATCTAGATTATGGCAAGAATCAAATGAAATAAAGAAAAAAAATACCACTCTTAAATTAAGCGCACTGAAAGGTAAAATATTATTTTTTACCTTTTAGTCCTTCTAATTTAGGAGCGGTGTGTTAATTTTTCTTTACATATTTTTTAATTGTTTTTGCAACTTCCGGAGAATTTATTGTTCTGAATAGTATTTATTTTAAACTACACAAATACTTTTTGTGACTGTAAATACTTAAAATGAGGTGAAAAAACGCTTATTATTCAATTACGAAGAATTATTCAATACAGAGCACGAAACAGTTACGGAAAAAAAGTGTTTGGGCAATTAAAAACAAGCTTTACATGGATAGGAAGACGATTCCCACGCGATAGATGTCGATAACGAATCGAAAAGAAAATGTCGCATATCGACTCGGTACGCTCGTAGAAATATCGTTCGGATAGCTGAAGAGGATCGCGGTGCGATAGGTGAAAGATGAATCGTGAAAATCACTGAAGAAACATTGAACCGAGAAAACAACGCTCAATTTCTATTCTGAAATAAAAACATGTTCTTCTAATCGAATTCTTGTACTTCACGTAATCCTACTCCTAAATCCAAAGTAATTCACACATTAAAGAGATTCGAAATTAACGACAATTTAAAGTCAACGTTTAATCCCGTGCCGTTGGAAAAAAATAATTGTAATATTAAACGGTAGTAAATAGAAAATTACACGTAAATACTGGAATGCTACCCGAAAATATTTTGAAAAGTATTTAAATTTTCTATAAGTAAAAGTTTATTCCCTTTAAAAGCAAAATTTAGTCTACCGAACAATAATAACTTTTATGTATTTACTGTACCTAAGTACATATTTAGTATCTTTGTTCACCTAAACCATTAATAGGAGTGAATACCACTCGTATTTCGGTAAGCTTGGCATATTGATATGTAACAGTTATTATCTTAGCGAATAATTCCATGAAAAACTACTTCACTCCTTATTTTTAGTACGAGAATAAAAATAAACCCATCAGGCAGGATATTACTCTTAAGAAAGACTACCGATGTTGTCGGTAATCGACATAAAAATTACCTTCAAAGAATGATCCCGATTATGGCAAGTAACTACACCGCTTGGATCTTGAAACAATTTTCGCAATCAGGGGGCAGTGTACGTATACAATGAGCTAAAAATCAGTTCCCCTGCTTGCCTAAAGTCTGAAACAGGAGGGAAAATTCGGTTTCAAAGTCGGTTGCAAACTGTTGTTATAATTACTATTCAATTCATTTTTTTTTTATCTACATAATTTTTTTTTTTTATCGTACATTGAGAACAATGGTGAAAGTACCTAAAACATGAATTAAATTTTAAGTTTCAATATCGGTGGAAAACTAATGATACTGTTGTTTTCCGTGAAGAACTCCATAAAATATTTCCTAATAATCCACTAACGACCCGTCAACATTTGAGTAAAAAAAAAAAAACGTAAAATTTGATATGCTCCTTCATCAAGTAAGTCAAGAACAATTGCACGGTAGATAATAAATAGCTTGTTGCGACGATATTAGTAAAAAAAACATCGAAATCAGCCAGAAAGGTTTTCGTTAAGCAGAAAATAATCAGAAAAATGTTAAGAAAGCTTCTTATAACAAATCGAACGTTAAGTTATATCGGCGTAATGAAATCCAACAGACGTTTTTGATGGAACGGTAAGATGTTTTGAGGAATTATCGCAGCGATTTAAACTGAACGGTCTAGCAAACGGTAATAATTGTATTTATTAACGCAATAATTTTGCTTACAAGAAAGGGCTTTATAATACTTCTTCCGTTACGTATAATACTCCTACCCTACGGTTCGGTTATTCTCCAATGGTTCGGCAATTTATTAAAAAACTGCAAAACCATTCGAGAAGTCTCTGACAAATTTATTTAAAATACAATTAAAAGATCTTCTTTTACGGAAACAATATTACTATGTTGACAGATTTTATATATATATACATATACATATATATATATATATATATAAACTAAAAAAAAAAAAAAACCCGAAAATCCATTATTTATCTGCATTCTATTCAACGTGTACGTAAATATGCGCTAAAAATAATTTTCATTAGCGGCTTCTGAGTTATTAATCATTTTTACTTCCTTGTACTTTGAATTAAAGGAAGTATTGTGATCACGAAACATTTCGGTTTTCAGATTTCAACGGAAATATCCGTTTTGATTATCCTTGAATCCATTTTGACTAGTTTTGGCGTGACGCCTGTACGTATGTACGTATCTCGCATTACTCAAAAACGATTAGTCGTAGGATGTTGAAATTTTGGATTTAGTTACTGTTAAAATTTTAGTATTGTTATAACATCTAGTCATGCACCTCCTCTTTTGATTGCAATCGACTGAACCAAAAGTGTCAAAAAACCCAAAATACAAGGGGAAGGCACATCGGTTCAAATTCGACCTCATCTCTTTTTTTTTTAATTTAAATATATTTATTTATTAATAATTATTGACCCGTGATGGTAAAAAAAATTACAATAAATAATAATTCAATAATAACAATAAAAATAATAATAAATATCAGATTATGCACATCAGTTCGAATCAGACTTCATCTCCTTTTTTCTTTTTTAACTTTTTTTTTTTAGTTTATTTATTTTTTAACTTTTTTTAAAATTTAAATATATTGATCTATTAACTAACCCATGATTATAAAAAAAATTACAATAAATATCAATTACAATATTAACAGTAAAAGAAAATATGACAAAAAATCAGACGTTATTAGTAAAACAAAATTTTATGTACTTTTAAAAATGTGTATATGTAATTTAATAGCCATTATTACATATGTGTATACCTAATAGATTTGGTTAAACATCTGATTACTTAATATTAATTGAAAATTATAATTTAGGATTGTGTTATTTTGGGATTTTTGTACAAGAAAGTTATGTAGTGTCCACATCAGATTTTTTTATATTAAAGTATTTAACTTAACATTATTTCATGTGTTTGTATTTAAATAATTAATATGAACTTTAATGCATCTATTTTTTATTTTAACATTTATAATTTTTCTTACATCAACTTAATGATCTAAATCTATATAATGCATTATTATGTTCCGATCAGAGTAAAAAATTAATTTTATTACTATCCTCTCTAATTGAAGACTACCTCGACCAAACTTTAAATCAACGACGCTAAAAAACAACTGAATGGTCATCACACTCTCGTAATTTGACGCTTTGCGATTTTTCGGCCCGGGGAAATCGTTAAAGATAAGGTATTTCCTTCAGATCTAAATGATCTGAACCGTCTCGAGTTTGTCAGTCCAAAACTCAACTGATTTTACAAATCGTGCCAAACCGTATCGGAAAGAATGTGTAATACAGCATTAAACACTCCCATGAACGCAAAAAGTGAGAAAAACACGTAGTTTTGAATACTAGCGAAGATTTCAGTCAGGATTCACAAGTCGCACACTAATTTTTTTTTTAAATCGATACATCCGATTTATACAACATGCTACTACTTTCAATACCGTAGAGTAAATTAGAAAATTTTGCGAGAAACGTTTATTAATTATGGAAAAAAGGATTTCGTATAAGGTACAAAGAAAACTTTGATTTGTATTTTAAAACAACAAATTCCGAGAGAATATCACCGCAGAGTCACTAAATTACACGATAACGATAAAAATTCAATCGGAACGTATATATTTATTTGTAAAGAGAAACCAAGTGAACTCATTCGATCGTAAAATATTATATATAGTAAAGCCGGTTAAAAACTATAACAATTTTTATAACTTTCATAAAACCACAACCATATCACCAGTATCGGTTTAGCAAGTAGGCAGACTATTATATAGCGGTTAAATGGAAATCTTACATAGGTGAGCGGTCGAGACGTCGAGGCGATCCGTATCGATTACAATCGACAACTTAAATATCATTTTATATCGATATCTCGGCCTGCATTCAGCAGCACACCTTCATGTTAAACGTGATGCAGTGAGAAAAATAAGCACTAAAGGAGTAAAACGAAAAAAAAACTGGTGGACAATTTTACCGTTACAATAATAATAACAACAATAACGACAACACCAATAATAAATAATGACAAACGAGATGTTCTTAGATCGAGTGGAGATCGCAAAAAAAGACAAGTTAACAATAAGAATAAGATAAATTTAAATATCCTAAGCGTAAATATTTCCGGCATAATTTATGCCGGAGTCGTGGCATAAATGAATTTAATAATTTATTATTATAATGACCGATATACTGTAAAAGCGTTACCGGAATGATCCACTTTTTACATAATAATAACGTCGACAAGTAAGTTAAACGAATACCGACTAAGTTGAGTACAATTTAATAGAAACGGGTCATTAGTTACAGTTATTAAAAATAATATTCACGCTCTTAAATACATTTCAAAGCGGTTTAAAAAACTCTTTATTTCCTATTCCTGCTTAATTATTCATCGGCTGTAAGCTACATGAATATACATTTACGGATTTTTTTTCTTTATTACCCTTATTTATAAATAAGTGTACGTAACATTTATGTATTCGGACCGTAAAATAAATAATACATTATAGAGATTATACCAAAAACGGTAGGTTTGCTAATCCACGGGTAATAATAAAGAATCTCTGCAACTTTTACAAAGACAGATCAAGGGAAATCGTTGTAAAATCTTGATGTTAACGTCATTAAAAAAAATAACAACAATAATAATAATATTAATCAATAAAATATGAGAACTAGGTAGGTAAACAAACATATTTAGCAAATGATAAATAAATGAACTGTAATACTTTAAATAAAATACGGAATAAACAATAATTAAAAATAAATCGGTTAAACGTACGTTAAGTTTGAAGGCCATTGGCTACGGTACATAAAAAACGGAACCCAACGGCGATATTATAAAGCTTTCGTCAATACTACAATTTTCATGAGCTCCGAGCTTGTCGTCTTAACGGAAACGTACTGTGATAACTCTGTAACGACCGTCCCACGCTTTCATAATAATATAAATATCTTGGCAACAGCGAGCAACATATTAACAAACTATTTAATGATAAATAAAGAAAGGTTGTTTAAATAAAGAAAAAGAAGGGTATAAACCTAAACAGATGGACGGAAGAAAGACGACAAAAACACAGCAAAAGAATGAAAAAAAAAAAAAATTTATAACTATGCAAATGTTATCCGTGGCGGTCGGAACGAAAAGAAAAAAGGAAGGT
>JAAAKQ030029305.1:0-10551 GCA_010016005.3 Zanna intricata
TACTATCAACTGAATGTATGGCCAATTCTTTAGTACTGTTCGATTATACGAAGTTTTAATAAGATTAGAAGTAATGAAAAGCAGAGAGCAGGAAAAATCTATTTTGTTACATATCTTATATGTGGATACTCAGCAGTACCAGAGATTTATGATGAACAGTAGATGAAAGGGGCATTTCTGGCTTAGGTGGGCTGATGGGGCCCAGGTGGGGACCGAGGGCATCCAAGAAGAGGCTTATCCTGGCTGCTTCGTAGATTCTTTTATATGCTGTGCCAACATGGTACAGCGCTGAGTAAAAAGAGGAATGTGGTCCGACTTATCTCTTTACAACGGATGACAACACTCAAAGCTCCTGCCGCATATAGGATTGGCTCTAGGGAGGCGGCGGAGGTTACGGCCAGGCTATCCATCTTCGGGCACTTCAACTGTACCAAGTTTAAGAGGGTATGCAGAAAACTGATACCGTCACTCTATTACTGTAAGAATGGCAGTTTCATTGAAACGCTACGGTTAAGGAACTTCTACAAGAAGGCTGATTCCTCGTCTAGAGTTATGGGTGAAGAGGAGACATGGGATGGTCGGATTTTTCCTTACCCAGCTGTAATCAGGGCGTGGGGATTTTGGAGTCTACCTGCATAGAATAGGGAATCGGGGTTTTTCAGAGTGTATTTTCCATCGGGAATTTCCAGAATGAGTATTTTTTATGGGTGATAATTAGTAGTTTTTTTATACGTGATAAGTAGGTACCGCCGAACGTACCTTATATGTATGCCGAAGATGGGTGGATATGAAGAACATCCTGCAATTGGGGCGGCTCGCACAGGAAAAAACGGTGCCCTTCATATTGCATAGCAAGGCGATGTAGGCAACGGTAGAGAAACTGGCGGCAAGGATCATGAAAGAAGTGGCATCAAGAAAGTAGGAGAGTACAATGAATGGGGATCAGATTGATCGTTGGTCAGTAGAGGAAGGACGGGGAGCTCTAATCTGGAGGGGGCAGTTCGCTGAGGTGAAATCCTCTTGATGAGGGATTGGAGACCCTGAGGTTGCTTGGTGAAAACAAGGCCGTAGTCCCGATAGGAGGACCCTTTTGGGGGACTTCCGCTAGAGGCAGGAAGATTTAAATCCTATTACTGGAACAGTTCCTCTTACAGGAACAGAATAGTCGGGCTCGAAGGAGAGAGGTAGCAGGCAAGTTAACCTCCCAGGACCAAGTGATGCTTGACTGCAGGTCAGCCCTGAGAAGCTGGTTTGGTGGAGATTTAGTTGATATGGTGCAGGTACATATACATCCGGAGGTCCCGGATTCAGATCCCTGTCAGTCATGGCATTTTTCACATACGCTACAATTTATTCATCCCATCCTCTGAAGATATACTTAACTGTGCCTTTCAGAGGAAAAAAGGTACATATACAAGTAGGTCAGGGGAGAACGGGAAAAAAGGTATATACATAGATGAGATTACTCCACCTCATAGCAGCAAAAAGAATGGTCAAATCCAAGGATCATATTTCCTAGTTTACTTTCTAAAAATTAAATCACTTAGAAGTGTTAAATGTGTTTTAAGTAAGTTGACTGTATAGTTACAATAGCTGACTACTGAACAATCATCCTATTTGTATATACTATTGAGGCAATCATTTATTCAATAGGATACCTAAGAAAAGTAGATATCTAAGTCAAAATAACAATTATTAATAAGCAAACTATCTGCAATACGTAACTTAATTTCTATAAAAACACACGCCTCTTTCACCTCTAATCGCATTTTCAAACATAAACTATATTAGCTTTGATAAAAACGAAGTAGCTACTTTACTGTAATTGATTGAGCAAGGGTTTTTGTCTCCTAAATAAATAAGGTTGTTATTGAAAAATTATTTAGCGTTTAAACTGTTTTTAGTTATGTTCAACTCTTTAACAGTAGCTATAGAATATATTTACTGTCAGAGCCATGTAGAATTTAACCCGTTTATTTCTCAGACTTATAACATTTTGATAGATGATATTAAGTCACTTATTTTTCTAGTCATCTATTAGTCATCATTCTTTCACTACCAATCTTTAGATGTTTGGTGGTTTTTTGTAGAATGACAGAATGACTGGATAAGCCAGTTATTTGATTTCTTTTTAAATCTAGTAATTCAATCTCATTCACAAGTAAGAATAAAGTGTCAGTTTTATTCTTTTAGGAAATTTGAATTCATACGTTCCATAGATCTAACAAGAGAGTTTTTTAAAATATTTTTTATTAAATTCAACTAATTTAATTGGTTTTATATCTAATAGAATTCAACAAACCAATAAATATTTTCTGGCATAATTGTCATTTATTCTTTCTCCTTGAGCAACATATTTCTTAGATATCTTAATATTTTGTTTTATGACACTTTTTTTACGACTATTCTTTTGCGATTTTAATTGGTGATTATCAGGAACATTGCTTATTATAGTATTTTGTAGTTTATTTTTGCATTTGTTAAAAATAGTTACCCAGGAAGATTCTATTTGCTTGAAAGATATTAATTCAATATTTATATGGTTAGCAGAAATAAAAAAGCTCAACATTAATGTGAATATTTCTCTAGTTATTTAATAAATTTACTATCAGATATTGCACAGTTACTGTCAGTTTTAGACAGTTGAAATTTTTCATACAGTATTCTACTTCTTTTGCCATTGCATATCTAATTTTCTTTTATAATATGTATAACATAGAAATATTAAGGGGAGATCATATTTGTTTACTTCTTATCAAACGCAAGCAGGATAAAAGATATCATCATGTTGTTACATGGCAATCCCTTTTGCTTCCATGAAAAGCCAACACCTACTAGATTGTTAGTAGCAGGAGAAGTCATGATGAATTATTCATTTGAAAATAAAATAATATCAACATTATATATCTTAGAATAAGTAAAAACCTAAAATAAGATATAACTACATTTAATAATATATAATTATTACTGTACCCTTGTGAAAGTAAAATTTTGAAGTTTTTTCAGGTTTCCCGAAACTGAATTAAAAATGCCACCTAGTCAGAAATTGGCAGCACGATCTATTTTATGAAGTAGCTAAAAATTATATAAATTTTATGGTGAAGGTTATCTTTTTCAAGTTACACAATAAGCACTGTGCAAAAACCTTAAAAACATTTTACTTTAAATGAAAAAAGTTTAGAGTTCAAACCAGAAAATTATTTTAATTGAGCCAGTAGTTTTGCTATTTGTGTATCTTAAAAGCCATCAGATCAGCCATCAAGGATTATTTTTATATGAAACTCAAAAAGAAGTGAGGTAAAAAACTTATAAATAAAATAGATGAATACAAAAAACAATATATAAGCCAAAGAATGTTACGAAAAGGTAGGGATCAAAGACTGAAAAGTAATAAAAAAAGAACAATAATAATAGTAAAAAAATAATTTAAGTTTAGTAAATTAGATAGTTAATGAAATATAAATTTATTTAAGGGGTCCAGGAAGAAGTTACAATAATATATTTCAAGAAATTTTATTGTAATCAATAAAATTGGTTGGAGAAAAAATTTTTTTTTTCATTGTAGATTGTTATAACGATTAAATTCCTTAATTTTCGAAGGTGGTCAAAATTAACCGAATACCAGCAAAGCGAGTTACATTAAGTCAAAATACGGCTAATCTGTACTTAATAAAAACTATGATAATTTGAAATTTGAAAAATATGATTCAGACAAGATTGTTTAAAAGTTATTATTATATCTAAATATCTACAAACCAATAATTTGTTTGAAAAATATTTTTAACTATTAAGTATATTATATACATAATAAGTGTATATTAATTATATAAGTATATACATAAGTATATTATAGACTGTACGAAAGTATATTATATACATTTGTTAATTTTGAGAATGCAATTAGTGTAGAAGTAATAAAAATCTTAGCATGATATGGTGTTATATTATTTTAAATTAAATTACATGAATTATTGCATATATTTTCTGATTTCTTCTAACAATAGTAATATCATAGTAATGGAATAACTTTATTAATTTAATTTATAACTCAATTGTTGTATTAATGTAATTATTGTGTTGTAAATTTACAATACTTTTAACATCAGGATAAAATTGGTTCGATTTTTAAAAAAAATACTAGCAATATATTGTAGGCAATATATTTTCTTTCAATATCGTCCAAGTTGGTAGACAAGTTTACAATTTATATGGTTAGAATACACCGGTGTGCGTACCATGTTTCAATCATAGAATGCTTTGGGAAAGTTGAAAATCAGTTTGAAGGCGAGTACAAATTTATGTTATTGTAAATCACGTAACTACTACATTAAGGATATGTGGAAGATTCTTTGCATTTCTAATGGAAACATTGTATCCTATAGTCGAAAAAATTATACATTTTTGATAGCAGAATTATTTGTTTAAAACATCCCGCTTTTGAAAAGTCAATATTTCTCGATTTCACAAATTTGTCGGAGATTAAATTTTATCTTTAATTATTCCAGGTATTCTCTTCTGTTACAAACAATAAAAGGAAATTTGATCTTACATTTCAACATCAAACGAAAAGAATCAATCAGCCTTAATAGCAAGATATTGTTATTTGAAGTTAAAATTTAATTAGATAATTCTCTCTTAAAACTTTAATTATGGATACCATTAAATGTATTCTTTATAAACGTTCGCTTGAAAATTTAGATTTTAAGATTATTTGTGAATGTTAATTATATTTAAAGCTACCCATGTTTATTTGCTATTTTAATGTTAAAATTACATGTAAATTTCAATCTGGAAATAGAAGAGATCATCAAACCATTTGGCCGAATTGGATCAGATTAATAGTAACATATCTTAAACTCTTCACTTCGTTGGAATTAACTACATAAATTAAATTCAGTGACAAAAAATTTACCTTATATTATACTGCGGAATTTTTAAAAATTGCACTTATATTTTAACAAATAATGTCACAATTATTTTAATAACTGTTAAAAATATTGTTTTTTTTGAATAGTTTATATACATGTAGAATACATGTAGGATACATGTAGAATTTATCAGTTATACTTAACGCAAAATATATTGGTGTGAGCCCATGTCGTATAAATACATTTTAAATATTGAAATACTCATACTAACAGAGGCGCATTTACGAGAGTAATAGATATATTAGATATATCTAAGTATTAGGTATTACTAGGTATTAGGCCTGCCTCCGTGGCCAAGTGGTAGCGTCTCGGTCTTTCATCCGGAGGTCCCGGGTTCGAATCCCGGTCAGGCATGGCATTTTTCACACACGCTAAAATTCATTCATCTCATCTCTCTGAAGATATACTAAATTGTAGTTCCGGAGGAAAAAAAAAGAAGGTATTAGGTATTAGATATATTGAGACGATTTTCGTGTTTTACATTCGATATTATAATTCGATGAATAATTCGTATTTTACATTGGTTATCTAATTTCAGGTTTCCTAATAGCAGAGATTCATTGTTAAATATATGTCCTATGAGTTACGGTACGGTAAAGAGAGATTACTAATTTTAATCTTCAAATAACTTTTACTTAGCTAAAGAACCTTAAAGAAATTTAAAGAACCTTTACTTAGCCTAAGTCTTATTACTAAAGACTAATGAATTGGGTACAATTCAATAAAGATCGTTTATAAACTGTGTGTCTCATCAACCTACAGATGATTCAGGAACTTGAGTGATTATATTTTTTTAAGTCCTACCGTATTTAAAAATTGTAAAATTTAAAGTTTAATATCACATCAGTGATTTTTATGCGATATTCAACTACAAATTTTAATGAATATTTATTCATTATTTATTAAATGTATTAATGACAAAAATTTCCGGCATTTTTGACATTTTGTATTTTTTTTAAATTTGTAATTAAAAAAAATGATAATTAACTGTAGATAACCCTCAAAACTCTGCAAAGACACTGTCCCAAAGACACTGCAACCATTCTTAAGATTAAATCATTTCACGCTTGAGTAGTACAAGGTAAACTTTTGCCTTCTTCTTTTTTTAGAATGAAGTGATTTCCTTCTTTAATATTTTTGTGAACCAAAAATACGGTTCCACATCAGTGTGCCAGATTTATCGATGTGTAGGTAATATCTAATCCTACTAGATATACTTTTTTATTCTCTATTACAGGAACTGGCTGTTGTAGTATTTACATATTTATTCAGCAACAACAGCTTGCGCCCAATTACAGTTTCAGCCATGAATAATAATTAATTTTTGAAATATATAAAAGTTTTACGGCTAAGTAGGACTACAGCCTATAACTACTGAATAAAAGACAGAGACGTTCCTTCTGCTTTACTGAGATCAGTGGAGTAACTCTCAAGGAAATGACTACGAATATGACTTTTGTATCTTAGGTGTTTTACACAGGCAAGTAGACAGGTAGTGTTAATAAACATTTTTATACTTCTTTTTCTATTAAAATAATGCAGTGTAGTATATACTTCTTTAACTCATTAGGGTGTTTGTTTTCTTCTTGTAAACAGGGTTTTTTGTATTACAATAGCTCCTCCAGTCTGTGACTAGTATGTTCCAAGACCTTTGTGATACCCAAATACACTGGTATCATAGATAATTTTTTACTTTCCTTCATCTAAATAAATGCTTGCAGTAAAATTTCAATATAAATTGCCCATACTAACTCAAGCAATGGCAGATATAGTTAGTTTTCAGCAATTCGAGTTACTGTTTTCGAACCCACCGGGTTGGTCTAGTGGTTAACGCGACATCGCAAATCAGCTGATTTCGAAGTCGAGAGTTCTAAGGTTCAAATCCTTGTAAAGATAAAAATTTTTATACGGATTTGAATACTATATCGTGGATACAGATGTACTTTGGTGGTTGGGTTTCAATTAACCACACTTCTCAAGAGCGGTCGACCTGAGATTGTACAAGACTACATTTCATTTACATTCATACATATAATCCTCTAAAGTAATACCTTACGGTAGTTCCTGCGACTAAACAGATAAAGAGAGAGGTTACTGTTTTTGAGTTATGGGAATTAGTGAATTACCCACTAAAGACTTTAAATCATTTTAAAATTAAACTAAGATCTGTTTTAACAGATATATTGAATGATAAACTCAAAATAAATATTTCTTTCTTTAGTTTCAAAAATGTTTTTTAACAAAATAAATAAGAAGAAAATGAACCTTGAAAATTAATGAAAAAGGAGTTTTACAATAAAAAAAAAGAGAGAAGACGATTGACTACAAAAACGTAGTTGATTTTCTTTTAATTAATAAGCATTGTATTATTTAGAAACCTACTCATAATTTAAACATCTATATTTTGAATCTAAATCCATAAATAACACTTCTTAAAAAACTTCAGAGAACAGCAAACATTTAATTTAAAAAATTGCCAATTTAGCTGTTTGTATTCATAAATTGCGTCATTCTCTCTTTTATCACTTAATTTTATCATAAGTAGTCATTTTGTCCAAAAATGGATAGCCAGCCATACGTTGTACACATTCCACTTACATAGTCGCATCTTAAAATTAAGATAATTATCCTCTCTGCAAAGCTCCCTCAATTATATAGAGTGGTTAAGTTAAAATTTAAAAATACGGTTTTTGAAATCATTTATAATTATTTAACATTTCATGGCTGCAGAAAACTCCAGATTTGCTTAAAATCCAACTTTATTAAAGTATTTGTTATTAATTTTTTCCTTGTTCGTTATTTAACTCCCCGAGTAATGGAATCTTAATTTAGACACAGCAGGTAAAGAGGACTTTGACGACTGTAATTCTATCACTCACTGGCAAGTTTTGGCTGAAGAATGGGTCCTAGCTGCCAAGAAAACTCTTCTGTAAAAGTTGTCGACCTACAATTATTTTTTTGTAAATTACTAATTATTAAAACTGATAGAGTAACCAAAAATAGTAATCACGATGTATCGTGTACGGCCTGATGCGTTGTATGTGATCAATTGACACATATTTTTGGTTGGATATTTTGACTGATGTTAGATCTAAATTTAGAGCGGTAATTCCTGTAGTGAACAACCTCCGTAGACACCACCTTGTGACATTCCGGTCGCAACACCTCCCCTCCCTTTCCTAGCCCTGAAGGGCTTTACCGGGAGTCATCTTACATATTTGTCATCAGCCTGGCCTCGTTTGGGATGCAAATGCCTCGGTAGATATTTAAATCAATGATTATTTAACTCAGCCTTTGCTTTCGCTGTAGGCTTCTTTCGGAGTCTTCTCTCTTCATGTCCTACTCGTTGGCTTCTGAACTAGCTAACTGAGTTCGCAAAAGTACGAACCCCACACCTAGTTTTCTAATTTATACAAGCTACTAGTGACTGTAAATGTCTCTTTGTCATCGATAATTCAATTATAAGCACACCGATTAAGAAATGTTGGTGGCGACAACGGTAATTTAGTGTAGTGAACAACAGTAATCTTTTTTAGTAGCCAAAGTTGAAATGTAAATAATAGGAATAATGATGACTGATGACTGTTAGGCTATGTAATCAGGTTCAGCACTACAACCATGTGATTACAATCATAAATTAGGTAATAATTACCGAGTTACAATCATGCCTACCTGATTACTGCATTAGACACACGATACATTCTTATGAAAAAAAAGAAGAATTTTCACTTATGTACTTGTAATGTCTACACCATAGGAAACAGGTAGATTGTTTTTCAATATAACAAACGAATTTCGATACTAGGCAATCCAGTTGGAAGAAATTATTATCATAACACAACATTAAAATTATAATTTAAAAATAAAACGTTTTACAATTTAAAAACAGTGATATTCAGTTGCCCACCGGGGTGGTCTAGTGGTTAACGCGGCATCGTAAATCAACTGATTTTGAAGTCGAGAGTTCTATGATTCAAATCCTACTAAAAGTAGTTTATACGAATTTGGATACTGGATCATGGATACCGATGTTCTTTGGTGGTTGGGTTTCAATTAACCACACTTCTTTGGAGTGGTCGACCTGAGATTGTACAAGACTACACTTCATTCACATTCATACATATCATCCTCAATCATCCTCTGGAGTAATACCTTACGGTAGTAAGGTGTACAGAGGCTAAACAGAAAAAAAGAGAGTGATATTCAGTCAAATAAAACTGAAAACTGATTTATACTCTTAAATGTTATATGAAAATTAATTACGTGAAAAATTCAAGTTTTTTTATTTTTTTAAATATAAAATTATAGATTGTACATTAACAAGAACACAGAAATGTTTATAAATTATGTCAGAAAACATTGTAAATCGAATTTTAAATCAATTTAGGAATGTGTACTATCGGATTCAATAATTCCAATATTAATACCATTATAACAAAATTTAGTGTTGATTTATGAAAATGGATAAATCATTCATAATATTGACATATGCATTCGACAATAATAACTTACAAAATGAAGTGATTAAAATCAAATGTACATAATCTAATTTTTCATGCGTCGGATGAAAAATTAATATTGTGAATATCTTATTAAATTTCCATATATATTATTATTTTCCAATTCCAAATATAAGAACTTTTTTCTGCAAAATTTTATATAGGTTGTCTTTGTCGTTGTAAGGAGGTTCTTCGAAACTTCTTTTTAGTGAAAATAATTTATGTTTTAGTTGTTTTATTCTAAATCAATCTCATTTGAAAGGGAGGGAATGAGAGATAAAAAAGATTAGTTGTTATACTAGGGCGGCAGACCTCACTCATTTTGACAGGATTTAAAAAAAAAAAAAATCTTTACAAAGAAAAAAATATATAAAGTAAAAATCAAAATTAAATCCAAAACGGTATTATCGATTGTAATAGTTAATTGGGAATGATTTAGCTAGTACAAAAATAATGTTACTCTGTTATTAATATCGTTATATTAATCTTAGTAACAGTGGGCATCACTAACTGCTGACTAACAAGATGTCTTCCCTATATTCTCACATACTTTTTATTTTTTAATTTATTGTAGTATTCTAAAAATTAAATTTTTTAATAAGGTATCCTAGGGGTAGAGTAATACAATAAAAATTTCCAGCATCCGTGGCGCGAATGGTAGCGTCTCAACCTTTCATCTGGAGGTCCCGGGTTCGAATCCCGGTTAGGTATGCCATTTTCATACGCTACAAATCATCTACATCTAATACTCTGAAGCAATACCTAATGGTGGTCCCGGAGGTTAAAATAAATATGTATATATATATATATATATATAAATATTTAAAAATGGCTCAAAACTTTAACAGAGAGGTATCAAACGTCAAGCTAGGTAGCGTCAGAAGTTGAGAATAATAAATACCAGGTGATCTTGGCTTACTATACTAGATCTTGGATACCGATTCTTTGGTAGTTGGGTTTCAATTAACCATACTTCTCAGGAGAAGTCGACCTGAGATTGTACAAGACTACACTTCATTCACATCCATACACATCTTCCTCATTCATGCAAATCAGTTGATTTCGAAATCGAGAGTTCTAAGGTTCAAATCCTAGTAAATGTGGTTATTTTTGTACAGATTTGA
>JAAAKQ030029327.1:0-17294 GCA_010016005.3 Zanna intricata
GATACGTTTCAGCAATAATTATGAATATCACGTTTTTCTGTTAAATAAAAATAAAAATTAATTATAAAAATTAAAAATCTAATTTTCAGGCCCAAAAAATTACGGGCCCTAGGCACGTGCCTAGGTTGCCTAGGCCTTAGTCCGCTCCTTCGTCTATCCGAACTTGAGACATATATTTTTATATAAAAGTGACAAAATGGTGGACGGGAGGAGAACGAAGGAGAAAATGACATTTTTCCTAAGAATATTTTTTGTTTAATTTTACAAATAGAATCTGAAAAAGTATAGCCTACCCATCATATTATAAACACGCTGTATATATATATATATACATATAGATGTGTGTGTGTGGTTGTAGTGGAGATTTCCCGGTTGAAGCACAAATTTTTATGAAATAAATTAATGAACTGTGAATACAGTTTGAACTGAATAATTCGAACCAATCGAATGTATATCACATAATAATAGAATAAACTTACATTACATAAAGTAATCCTGTACTATTATATAAAGAAGAGAATTTTGTTTGTTGGATAAACAAAAAAACTACCCGACTAATCGCAACCAAATTTTTACCCGTGTTTCTTGGCATAACTGGGAAGGTTTTCAGATATGTTTTATCTGGAAAAAATAATGTTAATATGTATGTAGTAGTGGAGGTTTATGACTTTATGAGGTTTTATAGGCTTTAATGAGGTTAATAATTACGAGTATCTAAAAAGAAAGTCTGGATTTTTGAAATTCCGAGTTTCAAGAATTAAAATGGATTTTTGAATTTGTTTTGAAACCGTGTTTTTTTTTTTTTTTAATTTCTCAGTAACAAATCAAGAAATCAATCTGATTTTTGGTGAGTGTAATCTTCATGTCAATAAACCAATTTCTAGATTTCTGTAATTCGATCTTTAAACGTGATGAAGAAAGGTAAAAAAGTTGTGAAAATGATTGCAAACTTTTCCCAATCCCGACTATAGTAAACGAGGTATTCAGTAGATTTGGTCTTGCAAATACTCTTCAGATAAATATTTAAAAACCATTTTTGTCTTTTTTTTTTAATTCTGATTTTTTAAAGAGGTGCAATGGCATACGGCGCTGTGACTTCACCAATACAACCATTGTTAGCATTACTATATTTCTGACTAGCTGCACCTGCCTTCGTTTGCTTGACTAAAAAAAAGATTGATAGCTATGGAAAACTCAAGTAACCATACAGCGCGTGCGAAGCTCTGACGGGGTGTTAGTGTAATATAAATAAACAGCAATAATAAAAATGATTCAATATTTATATATTTTAATAATAAATAATAAACGTAGTCCTTAATGATTTCGTTTTTTTTAAGTTTCACTGAAAATTCACCCAAGAAAAACATCTTAGATAAATTATTTCAAAATAAGTAGTATTTATATTTTACTATAAATGGAGTAATGTAGTAATAAAAAAAAAATATTGTTACTTCAATATTTTAAGCAGTTTTTCAGTTACATAATGTTTTATTCATATTTAATAAATATAAAATGCATGTACCACTATTACTATATCAAGTATTACGTAAGTAATTTCTTACAAAACTTTACTGTTTCAAAGCGGAAATTCTCCGACTGTCTTGTCAAAGTTAAACAACTTTGATATCTCACCGCTATAACAGAGAAAACACGTTCATTCAACCATATTATAAAAAGCCAGCCATCATATTCAATATTCTCTGCTTGATAACACTTTCATAAAAAGGATAAAAATCAAAAGAAAATCAAGCGTAAAAATTAGAAAAATGATTATCCCATTCAAAGTTTTACGGTATTATATAATTTTTTTTTTCACAAATTTTCTTTCAATAAAAATAAATAAATTAAAGAAAAACCAAAGGAGGCTACTTTTTTTTGGACGACCAAGCTCCAGTTTATCCCACTTCAAACGAAAAATCGAATTATGCTCTGGTAATCTCTATGCAATAAATATTTTATCGTTGCCAACTAATAAATTTTAGTCTTATAGATAAAATAATCTTTCGTTATCATGTTTTTTCAATTTGCTCAAATTTTAAGATTAACATGTTGTCAGAATATCATTTTCACAATTTCTTGATTACAAAGTAATATAAAATTAGTACTTATTAAATTTTATATTAAAACAATTGAGTAATGAAATTAAATTGCTTGAGAGACGGGAAATAATTGATAGATAGGGGAAGAGGGGTAGTTTTGAAAATATTCTTACATTTATATTTTTTTCAAATTAATAACTTAGGTTATAACAAAAGATTATAATGTTGCGCAGTAATTTATATAGAAGAAATTATTATCTTCGAGGAAAGTGTTTAAAAACCATTAAATATTTCGTTTCCTAAAAAGGGACATATTAAAAAAAAAAAATTAAATAATCATGATCTGAAGAGGTTAAAATAAAAAAAAAGTTATTCTCTCTCTTTCTCTCTCTACATATGCATATAATATGCATATATATGCATATTATGAAAGAGCCGGCATTAACAGCTATGGTCATTAACTCGATGTAAATTGGTGTAAATTGAAAAGATGCCATGCCTGACCGAAATTCGACCCCGAGACCTACGCTCAAAATTACGATTCGCTGTCTACTCAGCCACGTAGGTTGGCATCGACTTTTTAATTTAGTGGTTTAACGATATAAATCCAATAACCCTTCAGTAAATGTAAATTCAGTTACCGGTTGGGTAAATTTCATAGTTTGATAATTGAAACATTTGCATTAAATACAATTTTATCAATGTTAAACCATTGTCTGAGAGTTTTAATAATTTCAAAATTAATATATTACGTTTTGTAAAATTTCTCATTAAAAAATTTTAACCATTTAAAAGTAACTGATCATTTCCTTTTTGATTCTGTGAATGATATTTTCAAGCAACGTTAAAAGAGAGAATGGGAAGTAAAGATACATCTTTCCTATTTCGTATTTAAAACTTGGGCTTGCTATCATAGAAGAAAAGAGGTTTCTGATGTTGAACACACTTTTTTTGTTCAGCCTTCCGAATCGTAAGGTATTACTTTAGAGAAAGTTTAGGATATGTGTTAATAAAAGTGAAGTGTAATCTTGTGCAGTCTCAGGTAAACCATTCCTGAGATGAGTGGTTAATTGAAACCCAATCACCAAAGAACAGGGGTATTCACGATCTAGTATTCAAATTCGTATTATAAAAACTGGCTTACTCCGATTGGAAATGTAGAACTCTCGACTTCGAAATAAGCTATCAGATTCTGGGAAGGCAGTACAGTATATACTTTTTACTGAGGTATTTTTTATTATTTTGAGAGTCGGTATCAGTTAATGATGAAGTTTAATAAGTAGCAAAAAAATATTTGGAATGCCCATTAGAAAGAAAAGTTGTCAATCACATTATTTTTTAACAGTTTTTCTTTTTTCAATTTTTTGTTAATAAAAATGTACCATGTAGTTTTTTGTTTATTTGTTTTGTAAAATAATTATCGAAAATATATATTTTTTCTAATGAATTACAGATTCAGTAAAATTTCAACAATTACATTTTATGCTATTATTCAAATGATTAGCCTTCAATATTAAAAATATAGCTCACAAATATTTACACAATTTTTCCAGCTTTGGTTTAGACAGAATTTTCTTGAATCCGCCCTACGTTTTTAAATATCAATGACTCAATGACTTAATTATGCAATATTAAAATTACAACTGGAAAAATATAAAAATATTCAGTATAAAGATTTGGGTCCGATAAGATCCCCTTGATGAAATGATGTTTTTTACCTTAAAAATTATGCATTATTAAAAGTATAAGCAAGAAAAAATCAACATAATGCTAAATAAAATATTTTAGATGCTCCTTGACCTGCTTGACCAAATAACATATAACTGAAATTATATTGTATTTAGAGTAAGATTGCTTAAGAATTTTTTTTTTAACAAAAATGACAAAATATTTTTAATCGACAACAATATTTTCTCAACAACTAGTACACACGAAAGCTTAGTTGTTGCTGTTATTAAGCAAGAAATCAAGCAAAAGTATTAAAAATTGTAAAAACTCCCAACATTTTTGAAATTATTTATGAAATCCGTATAAGAAAATATTATCCGTATAAGTAAATTTCGCGTTTTAATACAAATTTTTTTTAATGATAATAGGATAAAAGTAATAAAATGTGAAATCCAGTATCTCCTTACCCATTTATTGATACAAGTGTAGACTGAAATTATAGTCAGTTTCAACCTGTTTTCAGATATAATTAATTAGTAACACCAATTTAAAATATTTCATCCATATCTTACTGTTCATCGACACCAATTTGTACGATTAAAGTGTAATTTTATTCAAAATAAAAAGTTTAACATATTATCTTGTATAAAGTAATTCGATAAAACTAATATTTACGGAAATTTTAATATTTAAAAAACTTTAATAGCGGCCATTTTTTAATTTCCATATGTAAAATTTTCAAATTTATTTTGTGGAAAATGTTGTTTAGTAGGCATACATCAAAGTTCATGAATATACTTCATTCCGTTCTTAAAATCAGTTATCAAAATATTTGTTGGAAAAATAAACGTATAAAAAGGAAAAAGAACTTAAATAGGTCATTTGTTCACCACCTTTAAGGACAACCTCCTTTCCTCCTTTTGAAGATGTCCTTCAACGATACCCAGTATAGCTATTGCATAGTGGGGTAAAGGCGGACAGAGAGAAATGAAACGAGATAAGAGATTTGTCCTCAGGGACGTTTTTGTTTATATTAATGTCCTGAATCAGTTTCTTAAGTTGAAACCAAGAATCTTAGAACATTCTGTACGGGAAAAATAAAATATATATATATTTATAGCTACGGTAATACCTCCTTGTTCAACAGAGTAAAAACTCAGGCCAAATCTGATATATACATACTGTCACCTTTTTGGGTCAGGGGGTTTACGAGGTATTGAAGTAAACACTAGAAATAACGTTCAAAACCCCTCATCCTTAATTCCGATTCACTTATTATTTTACAGTTTTAAATATTATCAAGTACTTTCATCGTATTCAAGCTCTACTTTCTCTATTACTATTACAGAAAATATAAATTATAAAGGGGGTGAAAATAACCCAGATTCCTTCTTTTTGAATGTCAATAATGCCCTGCATATTGACATTTCTTAAAACTATTTTCGAATTACTTATGTTGAACCCGTCTGGAAATATTAATTCATTAGGTAATACAGGACAACATTCATAAGTAGATACGTCTTCCGGAAATTTTTATGGTATTTGTTTTTTTGGACTGGAAGATCATGAAATATCGATATTTGCAAAAAATCTGACACCTGAATTTTGGATTAATCTATAGTTTACCTTTATGCTATCACAAGGTAGTAAGCATTACAGCTACAGTAAGGAGATTAAAATTAACGGTTCTAGTATAATGATTTCAATTTCAAACTAAAAATAATGCACTAGTTATAAAAGTTACTTTCTGAATTTTTTTCTTTTAATATTTTAGGGGAATATCAATTTTTTTTTATTAAGAAATTTTAATATAATAAGTTTCAAAGTAAAAATAAACGGTTAAGTACCTCTCTCTCTTTTATCTGTTTATCCTCCGGAACTACCGTAAGGTATTACTTCAGAGGATTAATGACGATGATATGTATGAAACGAATGAAGTGTAGTCTTGTAAAATCTCAGGCCGATCATTCCTGAGAAGTTTGGTTAATTGAAACCCAACCACCAAAGAATACCGGTATCCACGATCCAGTATTCAAATCCGTATAGAAATAACTAACTTTACTAGGATTTGAACACGGTTAAGTACCTACTAATGAATTAAGTAAATCATGAAATAATTTTGTTACTCCTATCATTCTTGCAAAACATCTCCTCTTGAACAAAAGATCATTACACTAATAAACATCCAATAATCATCATGAATTTTATCAGACAGTCAAATTTTTTATATAAAAATATTAAATATGTATCTAAATAATTTGTTTCCCCATATACAAATAAAAGAAAAACCGTTTATGGAGCAGGATAGATTGTCTTTTTTGGATTCAATCTTCTAGAAATGTTCCCCCTTCCCACAATATAAAAAAATCAAATTTTTTGCTTACTGCTTATTTACCCAATTTTTTTTTTGTCTTCCTAGACATAAAAGTAGTAGTGCAAACTACCCAAAAAATAAGTTTTTTTTTTCTTTTTTTTTCTGTTTAACCTCCGGAACCACCACTAAGGTATATCTTCAGAGTATGAGATGAATGAATTGTAGCGTGTGTGAAAAATGCCATGCCTGACCGGGATTCGAACCCGGGACCTCCGTTAGATGTAATATTGGAGAGGATAGAGATGGTGATCAAAGGTTAAAAATACAGACTTTTGAAATTTCAAAAAAAAATTGTTTGGTTTATATAAACTCTTAATAATAATACTACTGCAATAAAATTTCATCATAATTTATCCCTATTCCAAAAAAACAAATCTTAGGAAAGTTTTTATTAGACGTACATTTTTCGTGGATTTTTTTTGTTTCTTCTTTTTAACAAAGTAAAATGAAAATAAATCGAACAATTCTCTTGGGAGGTAATTTTAGAAATGTGGAAGGAGAAAAAATTTAAAAAGTATGGAATTTTTTAAATGTTTTTCATGTATAATTATTTTTCCATTATATAACAATAAATAACCAATGCCACAATATAACTTTGTTATTAGTTTATTGTTAAATGTTTTATGCCCATGCGATCACTTTACTCTCTAATGACTGTCACGCTAGAACTCTTGATATTGTTTATATGAAAGTGTAATAGTATAAAATTACTAAAATTTGTTGTGTAAATATTAATTTATTCATTTACTAACACATTGCAATATTTGTGAAGTATGTGGACTAATTTTTTTCTGGAGGAAGTTAATTTAATTGCGTTATTATTAATTAATTTTCACCAAACTAATAATGCTACTCTTTGAGTAATTTTTATTTTTATCCTGTCTCTTATTATAAGTTCACTTGAACTGTAAAGTTATTTTTTCTCTTTAGAATCTCACGGAGGAAATTAAAAATTTCCCTAGAGACTGTTGTAGAAAAGCAAAGAGAAAAATACAATTTAAATACCTTTCCCTAGGTGATTTTTACAGAAAAAAAAGTAAATAACTCTTTCCAAACACTACCTGGCTTTTTTTTGTGTACTCTTTTTCCCCTCTATACAACACTTTTATTTTTAAAATTTGAAAAACTATGAAACAAGTAACTGAAAGCGACATAAAAGTAACTGTTATATCTAAGTGTAACAAAATGAACAATCACATAACTTTAAAATAACCATCTGTAATAGTTTTATTTATCAAATCATAAATGCAAATAAAGTTAAAAAAATGGTCCAGTGAAAAACCAAAATATAACATTTCAGATGCTTTGAAAGAAAGAAATTCAAAACATTATTTTTTTTATCATATACGATTGATCTAACTATTTATACCGTCCACTGATAAAGAAGATATGAAATAAAGAGAACAGGAAGAAAGAGGAAATGTAGAAGAAATCCTTTTTTTTTAATAAATTTTGTTAACATCGATGAACTATTAAAAAACTGACAACACAGTTGCAGTACTTTCTCATCTCGCGGCATTTTTCTGATGCACGGCTTAGACACACACATACAAAGAACTTAATCTAAAATATGTATAATTTTATTTAAATATAGTATTTTTTGTTTATTTAATTCAATGATTCTAACTAAATCGCACGCGCATACCGTATTTCATTCACGCGAATGTGGCAGTACTAGCGACCACTTTAAATATTTTTCACTTTAAATATTATTCATTTATTTAATTCTACAGTTCACCTTTTTTTTTCTACAGTTCTCTTATCTAACACTCTGGTCTCCTTTCGTGCGCCCAGAGTGCTTGAGCTTTCTTACGATCGTTGGTGTTTAGGAGTGTAACTTGCGTGTGTACCAGTTACAGCTCCTAAGACGTTCAATTATTGTCTGTGGCTCCTGTAGCGCGAATTGTTATAAAAAGAGACTCGTCATTGTACTCGAAAGTAAAAGGCGTTGATTTGGCGTGTGTCGACCTCAAAGCTGTTGAAAGGTGGCAACGACTCCTGGTCGTAAGTCCCCGTTACAAGCAAGGTCGCTTTTTTAGACCTAGTCCTGCTTGCGTTCTTTTCAGAACGAGGGCCGTAATTCGTGGTGGTTATTCTACCGATCAAGTAGCGGCCAACAGGCACAAAGTGTGACAGGTGAATACAGAAGGTCCCCGGCTGCCTGTAGCTTGCTGCAGGCAGTTGTCACGTTCGTGGGATCGCCCAACCTAGAGTGTTAGGCAGGAAGATGGCGGGCGATCTTGTTAGTTTAGTGACAGATAGTGTTAGGGAAGCTCTGGTCATGGCAGAGAGTACGCAGGTGGTAGGGAAGCCCCGGCGTAAGAGGAGGCCAGCACCTTTACAGTCGTCCTCCTCCACTTCAGACGAGGAGTTTGGGTCGGGGATGGATATTATGAACACCAATCCAAAAATATCCATATTTCGGCAAAGGGACTTGTGACAGTTAAACGGAATCTAACATATACATTAGTTAACTCAAATTAGTAGAATTTTACCTTCTGGTAAACAAGGTGATTGAAATATTTTCTGGATTTATTGGAATATTTTTTCTCCGAGGTGAGTAACAAAATTTTTCTAAGTGCTACGTTGGCTTTATAGGAATTCCCTTTTTTAGGTCAAAACTTCCTTCCCCTTTACCCTACCTAAACACCTCCCCCCCTGAAACTTCATCGATCCTAACCTCCCCTAACCTCTAACCCCAAAATTTTAGCCCCCAAATTCTTTTTTTTAATTTTTGGGGAGATACATTTTTGAACCCCACCAAAAAAAGTTTGAATCCATTTTTGGTCTGATACATTTTACTTATCCCCCCCAAAATAATCCTCTTCTTTTCCAAATACTCCCTTGTGGGTTATCAAAAACGCGAAATTCAATTTTGAAGCGTTCTGTGAAAAAAATTCTTGGATTCAATGCTGCTAAGACAGGATGGAGATGGAAAATATCAGAAGCAACAAAAGAACACAAGATTTGGTTGAAGAAAGCAGTGATGGAGATATAACCGAGGGAAATGATTTTAATCACCTTATGCAAAAGACAAAAAAAAATGTGATTCTGTGTGTATGTGATTTTGTGTGTACAGAATAGAAATACAAAAACTAAAATCAGGAACTGTGCATTTAAAGTGTTACAGAAAGCTAGAGACATGCAGTCAGTTATAGTTTAAGGACACAAAAAATGTTGAATACTGTTTGACCCTGAAGATAACGATGAAGCTACAGTTACTGTATATGAAATTATAGTTGATGAAAAAGATGATAACATGATTGCGCAGGTGGTTAAAACTTTGATCAGAATCAACCGGGCAGGGATGAAAAAATTACGGTTCTGTGCTAATAATGATCCACAGGGAAATACATTTGCTAAAATCCTTGAATTCTTGGCCAGAAGAGATGTAGCGGCGGAGAGGTAGCTCCCGCTACACCTCAACAGTGAAGACGGGAGAGGCAGGACAACTCTTACCCAAGGTCTCCCGTCTACTTTAGTAACGATTAAGAAATCAATAGATTTTAAAAATTACAGTAGGGCTTCTTTTTATTAGAAGAGCTAAAATCCGGGTGAAATTTTTTGCTAGCAGTAATTAGAAAAAACACGTTTCCACACCTGCATTTGTATAAACGTTCTTCACCAATAGAACATGTACTGAAAGTTTCTTCATTTCTTCGAGGGGCACTCTGTATATAATGTGCCAATTACAACTGTTATACAAATCCTAAGAATAGCAACTCCTTAAAAATTGTTATGAAATAAGATCAGTATGTGTCTTACTCAAATTTAAACTACTGAGCTACTCAAATTATTGTTTTAACTACTGTTGTAATTACTGTTTTGACTACTGAGCTACTCAAATTTTATTAAGCCGATTTTAGTTATTTAGTAATATAGTGTACATTCATACATAATATAACATAATAAATTCAATGGTACACAAACTTTTTAATACAAATACAAGAAATTACAGAAATATATTAAAAAAGAAAAAAAAAGATTTAATAATACATTTTTCTTTAAACTAGACGAATGGTTTAGGATAAGAATTGTAGTATAGATTAGACCTGTTCTAAGTTAGTGATGACATAAATAATTATTCTGGCAATAAACTTTTTTTACAGTAATATATTTTATAACCATACAATAAACTCTTAAAAATAATCTAGTATGATTTTTAAAAATACAACTTTTATTAAAAATATAATAAATTAAGTGTTGATAATTAAATAATAAGTATAATTATATAAAATATAACTATTCTTATCAAATTCAGAGTAATAATTAAAAAACGTAATAATAATAACAATAATAAATATTGAAGTGAAGTACCTAAGAATGTCGTAACCACAAAGAAAGTCAATACGTATAATTTGTTGTTATCGGAGAATAAACTTTTAAGATTTATTCCTTAATAAAAGTTATTATTTATAACACTTTATTTTTGATACGTGTAACGATTCGAGAAAGCTGTTCTTAAACTTATAAAATGTATACAATTTTTTTTCGATTTAATTTCGAATAAAATAAGTTTCAGAGGTAACTGACCATATTCTGTGCTAAATAAGATAAAAATAATATTATAAATTTTTTTTTTTAAATTTGCTTTATACTTTGTAGTCATCCTTAATTAAATTATTATCAAACATTGCATGAGCTAAATTAGTAGGGTAATTTGGATTTCAGAAAATAATATTATATATTGAAATTTATAAAATATCAAACAGATTTTCAATCGAACATTTACTATACAAAGTAGCGAAATAGTAAAGTTTTTGCATAGCGAAGTTTTTATTTCATTTACTTATTTAACTATCAAGATTTTCCACAGACGTTTTTATAAAAGATCTTTCATTCGATTCATTTATATTAATGCATCATTATTGATGCATAATTACCTACATTATTAATTTCCACCCTTAATTTACTCCCGTACGGGGGGATGTATTAACTAATAGTGGAATATTGTATTGTTACCCGACCTTAGAACTGAAAAACTTCAGGAGTACGCAATTTCTGGAAGTATGTTAAATTATTACATCTGCACCCTTAATTTATCACCCTATGAGGGGATGTTTGCAAAAGTAATGGTGGAATATTGTATTGTCACCCGACCTTAGTAACTTTACAAAATTTCATTAATCGGCAATGTCAGGAAGTACGAGTATGTTAAATTAAGGATGCAAGATTTGAGGACAAACATAAAAAAAAAACTATTGTGAATTAAAGAAAAGCAAGTAAAAATATTAAAAATTTCTATAATTCAACATCTACATGACATCGGTGAGGCGACAGCAGTTATCCTGTAACGAAAATTTTTCATTAAGTTTACGTGTGGTATAGAATGGGACAGAATAATGGTTGATGCAATAATGAAAATAGATAAAATCTAATATTCAGAAAGTATATTACACAAAAATGGATAAAAAAGTTACTATAAAGTAAAACAATGTTTATTAATATGTACATTTAATCTATTATTTTTAATTTATTCAAACTTATTAAGATCAGTACTTTTTTTTACATAAAATTACATATTACACCATGTAAAAATAAAAAGATCGGTTGAAAATTAAGTAAAAATGCATAATAAATTACGCACTTTGTTTTTATTAATTATAATGGATAAAAAAATAAAAACGTTATCGCTGGAAGACAAAAACTAAGTATTTATCTAATACTGGATTTCTATCAAATTAACAAAACAAAAACTCATTGTCGATTTCAGCAAAATTGCAACTATTTCAAATATTTCTAAAACACGTCTATTTTTATTCTATTTATTGAGATCTGAATGAATGCGGTAAACACAAACAGTTTTATTAATGTTTATAAAGAATCAGTTTAGTGAAAATGGACTGTTCTGTTTATATCCAGGGAAGATAAGTAATAGGTAATTTGTAATAGTATTTCATAATAAAATATTATCTTTTTCATGATTCGTGAAAAGAATGTGTATTTTAATGATTGGTACATACTTTAACCGTGTTTATGCATTATGACATATAGAAAAGCGGAAAATATCGCAGTGGGTTAGATGCCTATTTTTAACGTAGTAATTAATGGATCGCAAAATATAAATTATAAGACGGATAAAAAATGATTTCCTGCAAGGAAATTGCAGTCATGTTTCACACAACTGTAGACAAAGTGATAGAAAATTGGAAAAAAACATAATATACAATACTAACCTGAACTACCAAACTACAAGAAAATGTAGTCAAGTACTGGGCGTGATTGTAAAACAAATGGTTTCGTTAAAAAACTTATGGAGTTTTCTGCACAACAAAAAATAGACCTTAAAAAGAAATCAAATTGGTATCGAATTACAGATATGTTTGTGTTTTTTTAAATTTTAATTATTTTTCATTTCATCTTATAATTTACTAAATTAAATAACATTTACGCTTTTTTTTAGCAATTTTTATTTTGCTTTATTATCTTTTTTACAATTAAGTCTATTAGGTTTTCGAATTCCCAGCTAGAAATTAAAAAAAAAAAAAAATGATGAAAATTATTATCTTTTTCCCCAAGCAAAGCTAATATCATATATTTTTTTTAACTAGCCAGAAATTTACTGGAACGTGAATAAAATCAATTTTAAGACAAAATTATCGTTCAAAGTTGTTGTTCTGATAGGTACACTTGTTTGTAGGTATGAGGATAGTATTTTTGATATTTAATGATTCAAACATGACCGGAGTGGAAGGTCTAAGAGTTAGAGGAAGGCGTGGGGATCGTGTTTCTACGAATTGTTTAATTTGATAGTTGAGTGATGTAAGTTGTGGTAGGTGGTTATAGTTGGAAGAGACCATACGTGGTAGGAAGTGACATCCTGACAAGAGGCCAAATTGATGACTGTATTGTGTTATCATGTTTAGAAGTTCTAAAAAACAACCTCCGGTAAAGCTTGTCAGGGCTAGGAACAGAAGGGGTGTTATAGCGACCGGGATCGTCAAAATGCGGGTGTCTTCCCCTACGGGGGGTCAGGATGTTCTTTATGCAAGCCATTACGCATCTTTTTTTAAAAATACCCGAATTTTTGCTGTTCCATCAGTCTGATGTCTAGATAAATATGATCTTATTCAGTATCTCAGTTTGCGGTAAGTCTTTTCTTTTATGGTAATTTACCATGAACCACTCACAAGCAAACAACAAAATGTTTTATCGCTCAACATTCATTTTCTTTACTGGAAAAAACCGAATAACCGCAAACACAAACAACAAAAGAAACTGTTTTTTTGTTTTGAACTAAATTAAAACGATATCACAACATTTGTTGTAGTTAAAACCAAAAATTTCCAGTGTTAAATAAATATTTATTTATATACTTAAGAGTTTTATTTAGTTTTATAGTAATTAACTTCCAACTGAACCAAAAAATACTGTAAAAATAACTGCTGTTACGAAAATTAATTAAATATCTTTTAAAAATTTAGTTTGTCTATTATTGCCGTAAGATCTAATTGTTAACTCATTATCGCAAATCAGCTGATTTTGAAGTCAATAGTTCTAAGGTTCAAATCCTAGTAAAGGCGTTACTTTTATACGGATTTGAATATTAGATCGTGGATACCGGTGTTCTTTGGTGGTTAGGTTTCGATTAACCACACATCTCAGGAATGGTCAACCTGAGACTGTATAAGATTGCCCTTCATTTATACTCACACACATCATCCTCATACATCCTCTAAACTAATACCACAGTGCTTCCGGGCTAAAATAAAAACTTTTATTTTTTATTCGTCAAATTATCACCTTGAATACCACGAATTTTATGTTCTAATATAAATTGAATGTAGACATAGGAAGAGATTTAATATGAAACCTTGGTGTTAGAGAAAGGTGCGGGGATTGCGCTTTCGGGAATCGGTTAATTTAATAATTGAGGGTTGAAAGTTAAGGTATGTAACAGTGGAGTACATACGAACATGAACAGTGTAAATACAATTATGGGAATGTCTATCGAGGCATTTGCATCGTTGGAATCCTGACAAAAAACCAATCTTAGACTGTGATATTTTGTTGGATTTAGAGGGTCTAAAAGACAGCCTTCAGTAAAGCCCATCAGAGCTAAGAACTGAGAGGATTTTATGGTGACCGGGATCATCACAAGGTGCAATGTCTTCCCCTACAGGTCAGGATATGCTAATTTAATTATTTTCCAAAATCCCACAGAATCTAAATAATTATGCAGAACTTAAATATCCGTTTCATTAAGATATAACAAAAAAAATAATATAATGATGCATCCAAAAAGTAAAAACAATGGAAATTTTTAAGATGATTGATCTCGTAAAAATGATTTTCATGGTAAAACATTTAAGTTATTTTTATACAGATTTTCTCTAAAATATAAAATATCGATCAGTTTTTTTTACTAATATTACGTACAAAAATCATGTATAGTCGGAATTGATTATAAAATTTCAAGATGTTTTTTATGAGAAATTGGATAAAAAGTGATTTGATACATGTAGTAAAAGATAATTATTAATTCTGTTCCTATATAATTTGCAATAATTTTTAATGATCTGCCATGCATTTGCATTATAAAAGTTTTCATTTGTACCAGCGCTTGGTAAATTTACCACAGGTAAACCGATATCAACTAAATTATTGTATCCAACAAGAAGCTAACGATATATATACCGTGTGATTCAGAAAGAAACGGAGAAACTTTGAAAGGTGATTTTACATCCATAAATAAGGAAAAAAATTCATATAAACATAGGTCCGGAATCGCTTCGTTAGCGAGTTACAGCTGGCGAATGATTTCGTCCGGATTTCAGTTTCCCCGTTAAAATGAAGCCGTACTGAAATTTTTAGGCCGTTAATTAACGTGTAAAAGTTAGTCAGTTTTATGTAAAATCAACTGAAAAATTTAATAAAACAGGTCTTAGACACGTAATACATTAATTTTAGCGATATCCGACAAAATATGCAAAAATCGGTCTCGAAAAATATGTTTCGTTTAGGTTTGAAGTGCATTAACTTTGTTAAGTGGGTAAGAAGCACGTAAACTTTTAAACAAAACTTGTAGAGAATTTACTTATAAAGAGAATGAGTAAAATCGGCAAATATCTAAACAAATAAAACTTAGAAAAAAAAATAGTTTTTTTGTTACACAGAAAAAACAGAACTGTAAAAAAAAATTTGAAATCACAAAGAAAGTCCTTATAATACTCGGTAATACTATTTTTAATATAAAAATTAGTATTTGCATGAAAGAAAAAAGTAAAAGTAGATAATTTACTATATAAGACATTAGTAATAATTTAAGAGGGAACGGAACAAAAGTTGTTCTCGTTTAAAAATTGATGTTTTACAATTATTTAAGAAATTTATTCATTTCAGAGATTGGTAATACTAACAGATGATTACAAAGAAATGTTTTCAAACAATTCCATTGTTGAATAGTTTTATTATTGTTATCATCTTAGCAAGTAAAAATTGCGAACTAGAAAATGGCTTACCGGTTTTCAAATGAAGTGTACGGTGATTTTTTTTTTTTTTGTCATTTACTTCTTATTCATACTCAGTTGAACGACTACGTCACAATGTTAATGTAGAAGAGAACGTAATTCAACACATTCAACTTAGCCTAGGTACCAGTACAAGGAGACTTTCTTTTCGCTCTGGCTTGACACAAAGTAAAGTATGGGGAATACTGAAAAAGAAAAACCGTACCCTTTTCATTATCAAAAGATGCAAAACTTTTAACCAAGAGATTTACCAATAAGTTTCCATTTTTACCGCAGCCTTGAAGACAACCATGATAAGGTAACTTTTATTTCATTTTCTGATGAAGCGACCTCTACAAAAAATGGGATATTCAACTCAAAAAATTCTCATTTGTGAAGTTTAGAAAATCCGTATTGTACCAAAGAAACTTCATTTCAACATAGTTTTCATGTAAATGTTTGGTTGGCATTTTTTGCAACAAACTTGTAGGACCCTTTATTTTTAATGAAAATCTTAATAATAATTATTATTTATTTCGTTTATCTAAATTTCTTGCAAAATAAACTGCCACTTCTCTATTAGTTCCTCTACATACAAGGAGTGAACTTTTTTTCCAACAAGATGAGATGACTCCACATTTCACTTTAGCAATTAGAAATCATTTAAATGATACTTTCAACATGTGGATTGGGCGTGGTGGACCAATCAGTTGGCCTCCAAGGTCGCCTGACTTGACACACCAGATAATAATCATCTTATCTGATTATTATCTGTGAGGTAGTATGAAAGCTTCAGTTTACTAAGAAAAAGTTAATACAATGGAAAAATTACTAATCAGAATTCATAACTATGATGAACTTATTCGAAACAAACTAATACAAAATGCCATTGAAGCAATTTTAATTAGAGCACATTGTTGTATAAACTGTGGTATTTTGAACAATTTTTAGAATAAACCAATAATTGTAATTTTTTACAGTATTACCTCTCTAATTGGAGTTTTGTATTTGCTTTATTTTCTTTGTGTGTTACTAAATATTGCAAGGACTTTGTGTGATTAAAAATTTTGGTTTACAGTTCTGTTTTTTCTGTTTAATAAGAAATATTTTTTTCTTGTAAAAACTATTTTACATTAGAATATGGAGTCACACGTATGCCTTCAACCTTTTTTTGAAGGTCATACGGCTAACAATCAGATATAGTGTAACTGGTTTAATGGCATTTCTTCCGCCATTCGGTCACCCTAAAGCATGTGACCGAAACTAATTTTCAGATATAGCATAAAGTCACTTTTTTCTTTACATGAAAATCTCCAGGGGGGATTAAAATGAAATCCCAGACCAGGTTTTTTCTCTTTTCATTGGTGGGTAATTCCACCAATAAATAAATTAAATTAAATAAAATAATAAAAGAAATAAAATTCCACCGATAAATAAAAAAATAAGTAGGTAATTCCATTAGAAGTCCTGTTATCCTTGAAATAACGGTCAAGGTCAAGTTCAAGGTTAAATACAAAGTCACCATGAGGTGTTCCCTCCAATCAGAGTAACTTTTGTTTAGGTAATATTTTTAATAATTTTGTAATTTTGAATCCAAAAACATTTTTCAAAAGTTCAACGAACTGTATAATTTTGTTGTATTTTACGAGAAAATCACGTGGATCATTAAAATGAATCTCTCTCTTTATCTCTCTCTCTCTCTCTCTCTCTGTGTGTGTGTGTGTGTGTGTGTGTGTGTGTGTGTGTGTGTGTGTGTGTGTGTGT
>JAAAKQ030029349.1:0-17291 GCA_010016005.3 Zanna intricata
GATGTTCAGATGTTGGACGAGTCCATTTCAGTAACGAGTAGGGGAGTAAGCTTGACTTTTGAAATTTCATGAATGAGCGATTGATGGGTTGCGTTTTATTTGGGACACCTGTATAGTAATATATATATTTTAGAGAAAGTGTTTTTTTGTGTTTCAGGGATGATTGGTGATTGTAATTTTATTGTAAATTTTTGATTCCTGTAAATATATTGAATATTTTTTAAAATTAAAATTTAGATTTTTTAGTTTTTTTTGATTGTATATATTGTAATTTTTTTAAGATTTATATATTGTATATTTTTTTAGATTTTAAATTTTAGAGTTTGGGTTTTTTTAATTAAATTTTTTTTCAATTTGATTTGAATTTTTTTCTTTTATCGTACCATAAAGCTTTATTTAAAATAACAAAAAAATCCTTATGTGTAATTAGAACCAACTCTTGCAAATATTACATTTTTTTAAGTACTATTTTAAAAAACGTTTTTATGTAATCACACTTACCTGAATAGCACTTGTAAAAAAATTAAATTTTTAAATCCGTTTTTATTAGTAAACTGGATTAACCCGGTTAAAATAAATTGAAGAAGTTGGTGTAAATTTCGCACACTGGTTGGTCGACAGCAAACGTTTGTGGGGCGGGGGGGAGAGATAACGCTACCCTAATCCAAATCAGTATAATTTATTCAATTGAGCTTTTGATGTTGCACAGTAAACATCTCTCTGTTTCTGCACGCACGCGCAATCACCAACAAACTTCATCGCCTAATGGTGCACAAGCCACGTCAGTGTTGTCTGGTGGCGGGTGACGACTCCCGGTGCCGCGGTCACGACTACAAGGATCATTCTCGCGAGGTATATATTTACTATTGCGCGCGTCAAAGATGATGGACAAAAGCGCGACTCGATAGATTTTTTTAAATCACCAACTAACTTCATCGCCTCCTGGTGCACGAGCCACGTCGGGGCGCTCCGGTGGCGGGTAACGACTCCCGGTGCCGCGGTCACAACTACAAGGATCATTCTCGAGGTACATATATCAAACCCGCACACAGATGTAATATATATTGTACAACGTATAACAAAGATGGTTGAAGTATATATATTAATACTTAAATATGTGCGTGTATGTGACGTACAAAGATGGCTGCACACACAACTACTATAAATTTTATTTTTTCGCGCGCAACTTATATACAACAAATTTCACTCAGAACAACAGGGAGCCGCTGTAGCCGATCGGTTTAAGGCGTCAGTCAGCCGCGGGTTGAATCGTAGAGACCAACTTTTTTTCCACTTTAAATATTATTTATTTATTCAATTTTTCACTAAACACATGTGCGGCAACACTAATACCAACATCACAAAAATAAATTAAATTAAATTAATTAATGAATATTATTTAAAGTGAAAAATATAAGTAGGTTGCATCCCTGTCGAATTTCAAACTCCCGCTACAGGGAAAAGGGAAATTCAAACATGGCGGACGGTGAAACTAGCGCTCCATTTGGTAACAGGGAGCTTAGTTGAGACCGAACCCCTATTTATATACTACTGATTAAGAAGAAGGCAATCAATTCCCTTTTTACAAAATTATGAGGAGGAAAAATATACAGTGCCTGCTAAAAATTATAATGATTTCACTCACACAAAAATACCAAAAAATAGCCAAGCGCTACACAGCATTTGTACAAATCACATTATCCATGCCCCCACCTTAAAGGGCATTCTTAAAAAATCACTAATTGAACAAGACAACAAAAAAAACAAATAAGAACAAATTAAAAATAAGATCATAACAATAATAAATTGTCTATAGCAATAGTAATGACTTAATTTGTATTGTTAGTATTAGAAACTGGTAATAAACACAATTTGGTAATTGGTCTGTTGAAGACACCACTTGAAGTCTTTATTGTAACAACTCACACTGTTCCAACTTCTCCTGGATGAAGGTCGATGATTCGAGCCATTTTCCATTGCAAAGGTGGAACTGAATCTTCCTTGATGAAAACCATGTCTCCAATTCTTAAATTGGGTGGCGAATTAGTCCATTTTCTTCTTTGCTGCAGGCCATTTAAATAGTCCAGCGACCAATGAGACCAAAAGTGCTGAACTTGCTGCCAGTGGGATAGTTTATTGATAGGAAGATCAGAAATTGATATTTCAGGATTAGTAGTAAGAACATCACCAATTAGGAAATGAGAAGGGGTTAAGAGCAGAAAGATTATTAGGTTGATCTGAAAGAGGGGTTAATGGATGTGAGTTAATGCATGCTTCTATCTGGGTTAGTAAAGTCACAAGCTGTGTGTATGTTAGAACTGATGTTTTCATTGTCCACCTTAAATGAAGTTTGATCGAAGAATCCCACAATCCTCCAAAATGTGGAGCCTTGCATGGTATGAAGTGCCAATTTATTCCATCTTGAGATAAGACCGTTGATACAGTGTTTTTGAAACTGTCACTGCCTTCTAAGTCAAAAAGCTCTTGTAGTTCTCGTTGAGCACGAACAAAATTTGTTCCATTATCAGAGTGTATATTCTTGGGCTTTCCACATCGTGACATGAATCTCTTCAGTGCTGCTATGAAAGACTCTGTGGTAAGATCTTCGACTAATTCTAAATGAAGTGCCTTAATACTGAAGCACATGAAGAGAGCAATATAGCATTTTGTTGGAATAGATCCTCTCCTTTAGTTTAATCTGACGCTGAAGGGTTTGCTATAGTCCACCCCTATGGTGTAAAAGGTGTTGCTTGTACTCTTGATTTTGGAGTCATGATTTGAGTTTGAAGTTTAGGATTTGATTTGAAGCAACTGACACATTGATGATATATTTTACTGACTAAGCTTCTGCCATTGATTGGCCAATATTTTTGACGAATAATATTTAACAATAGTTGTGGTCCTGCATGAAGTGAATTGATGTGAAAATGGTTGGCAATTAACTCTGTGAATGCATGACTTAGGTAAAACTATTGGATGAATTTGATCTGGGGTTAAGCTTGAGTGTCGTAATCACCCACCAACTTGTATTATATCATGCTCATCCAAGAATGGATTTAATGAGATGAGTTTGCTTGCCTTTGATAATTGTTCTAGTTTCAGGGCATGAAATTCATTTGAAAATGACTCTCTGCACAATTTTTACCAGTGTGTGCTCTGCTATCTGAAGTTCAAGCACTGATAACTGACCACTGAAACGAGGATTACGCGACCTTCATTATGATTGAATTGAAGGCAGTAACTCATGACTCATTGAATCTTGATGAAATGTGAGAATTTTCCAAAATCGATAAATTGTTCTTTGGTCACATTGTTGATTTCGGTGTCTTCATGAATGGAAAACTGGAATACATCTTGTCTTCCATATAAGATCAAGAGTTTTCACTGTAGCGTCTTGATTGATTTTAAAGCAACTGCTGCTTCTATCCTCCAATGGAATGTCAGACAAGATGTTGGGATGATTTGAAGTCCATTTTCTTAAGTGGAATCCTCCACGATGAAGAAATTCACTCAAGTCATGAAGCAGTTTTTTAGCGTCCTTTACCGACATAACATCGTATTTCATACTGACATAAAATCAACTAAGTAAAAATCGTTCACGAGTACCTCAGATGCAATGTGGAAGGAAGATTTTTCATTGAGAGCTAGTTGTTTTAGAGTCCTCGTGGAAAGGTAAGAAGTGCTAGCAGTACCATAGGTTACAGTAAGCAATTTGAAGGTCTTTATGGGTTCATCTGGTCATTCTCTCCATAAAATTAATTGAAGGTTTTGTTGTGCTGGATTAATGTTGACTTGTTGATACATTTTTTCAATATCTCCAGTAATAACAAATGGATGAGTTCTAAATCTGATGACAATGCTTACAAGATCAGATTGTATGATTGGTCTTACCATGGATGTATCATTTAATGAAATGCCACAACTTGTTTTGGCTGATGCCAAAATATTAAATATAAAAAATTTTGTTAAATTTTGTTTTGGCTGATTAATTTTCAACTCATTGACATCACTTGACAATTTTAGAAAGTTGTTAAATTTAGTCAATTGCCTTTTAACTACACCTCTCTTTATGTTTAAGGCCTTTAATTCTTCATTGGAAGACAAAATATTAAAATGCAGTAATTAATTTTACAGTTGAAATTATCGGACAATCTACAAATGGTTATGTAATTCGGGACAATAACTTATTGCAATAATGTACGATCCCACATTTTTGTCACAGGAACGATGATCAGATAGAAACATGCACAACTTGTGAAGTTATAATTTATGGGTACACAATGAACGGTATATGAAATAAAATAACTAATGAAAAGTAAAGAATAATAGCAAAGTAATGGAATAATGTAAAGGGATTGATTAGTTAATGATTTGAAGGAAATACGAGAAGTTATAATAACTGGAAATGAAGATTAAAACATTATTATTTTTTGGAAAGGAAGATTGAAAAACCATTTACTTATCTGGTCTCGAAGCGCAATTGCATATATGCACAACACATGTACACCACTGTCATTAATGATATCATCAATACACGTTGACCAGTGATTTTGATTAATGATAGTTAATGACCACTAAAGATGATGATTGATTTATTGATCACTACTGCACGATGTTAAAATTTCCACAATGACCCGGTCGCACACAAAATATCCAGCCGGAGTAACCAACATGGATAACATGGTTATGATCACAAACCCAAATGAAAAGAACACATTGATTGAGTGGAATGAATAAATTTAATGAATGAACATTTGATCTGCACTTTTACACTGTTACTCCCAGAATCATCCGGACCCACACAAAGTTAAAATTAGAATTTGATACATTGTTATTTTTTTATACATACATTGTTGTTTTAAAGCCAACTTATATACTTATATGATTAAGAAGAAGGCAATCAATTCCCTTTTTACAAAATAATGAGGAAGAAATGATATACAGTGCCTGCTAAAAATTATAATGATTTCACTCACACAAACATACCAAAAAATATCCAATCGCTACACAGGATTTGCAAGCATCACATTGTCCACTACCACTATTATTTAGTTGCGTTATTCTTATTGCAGTCATTTTGAAAATTTATACAACAATTTTGGAAGTTTATTTTTTGTATAATTTGTACTTAAATTATAGGTAAATAACTAGTTTTATTAACTTAACATTTTGTTCTTTGCATGTAGGTTACATACAACAATTTTATAGTAAATAGTAGGCTCTTTTTTTTGTTACACTCTTTTATTTAATGTTGTACTGTAAAGATATTAAATGTCGTATTGTAAAGATCTAAGCTCAGCTTTGATAAATTTAATATCAAATTAACACTAACAGAATAAGAACAAGCAGTAAGTGAATGTTTTCATTTTATTTTTATTGATTAATAATAATTATTACAATTATATATATTAAATTAAGTTTTTTAGGTATGCAAAAATTGAATTATGTAATCTTACGGTAATATTAAACTGAATTGTATATTTTTATTATAAGTATCCGCTCGTTGCAGGTTGTTAAACTTGACGTAGTAAATCTTTCGCTCATAAGTATAGATTATATTCAGAGGCTTTTAAAACTGAACTAAACTAATACCGGATACTAAATTTTCATATATAAAGTAGTTGATCTAACATATAAAAAATCGAATGGAATTTATTTTGATTGAGGTAATATTGAGTAACCATACTTTTCTGTTCTTCATCCGCAGCTGATAGATAATTCGTGCTACGCATGACTCAACCTGGATTACGTTGTTTATCTTTTCCTGTTAACAGATCGGGTGTGCGTTAGGTGTAATTTATTTAGTTGCGTTATTCTTATTGCAGTCATTTTGAAAATTTATACTACGATTTTGGAAGTTTATTTTTTGTATAATTTGTACTTAAATTATAGGTAGATAACTAGTCTTATTAACTTAACATTTTGTTCTTTGCATGTAAGTTACTTATAACAATTTTATCAGTAAATAGTAGGCTCTGTTTTTTGTTACACTCTTTTACTTAATGTCTTTTACTTAATGTAAAGATATTTAATGTCGTATTGTAAAGATCTAAATTTTTATCAGGAAATAATGTGGATGTGTGTGTGTGCCTCTGATCTAGTTAACTTTAATTCAATATTTGGTTTAACATGGAATTTTGGTGTTTTATAATTTTTTGTAGCTTGTTAAAAAAAAAAAAGTTAATATTATTAACTATATTTCCATTTTATAATTTTATTTTAATACCTGTTAATTTTCATGATGCTATAATTTATTTTTACGTTCAAATTTTAACTTTTATAAATATTTTATTAGTCGTACATTCTTGATTACTGTTTGTGTGCTGAGTATCTTTCTATTATTATATAACTATCATCATTTGGCCTGTTTTTAACCATTAATCTGCTAGAGTTAATATTTTCACTTACTGGATATGTGTAATGTAATACAAGGTTATATTTTTTTTATGATTCTTATCACCAGTGCAAAATTTTAATTAATAATGATGTATGTTTCATGCTGTTGAAATTGTTATAATGAGAGTCATTAGTCAAATCAGAAAACCAGAATTTTCTCTGTTAATTTTTTCTTGTGTGATGTGTTTACAAACTATCTTATGTGATTGTACATGGCTTTTAATAGTGTTAATTGTCTCCTCAATGATGGTTCTCTATATGGATTTGTTTTTTTAATGGGATTACTGTACTAATTACTTAAACTTTTGCATATTTTTATCAAATGAAGAAATAGATAGATTTTATATTTCATTTAAATTTTATTTCTCTGTACGGTTAAAAAAAACTGACTACATTTCCTGAAATCTCAGTCTTAAGTAATTTGAGATTGTTTTCTTGTGTTAGGCCACATTTTTAGTCAAGACTATTATATTGGAAGTAAAACTTCTAATATACACTGACATGCGAAATATGTTTGGGAACAATGCAGTGATTGTATTGCAATTTATCTGAAGGCTGTGCATCTTGATTCAAGTATTTAATTATTTATATGGTCCTTGTCAACTGTGTATACTGTTTGGTATGTCAGATTGTAATTTTCATTCTCTTAAGTTGCTTTTTTAATGTTATATCCACTGTGATTTTTATTTTGCTTTTAACATGTGTTACAGGCTTTTTTATTCTATGATATTTTTATGTTGCTAGGTCTTACTTTTTAATTAATTTTTATTTGTCAGTTTTTAATATCTATTTATCTGTGATAAATACTCGTATATCTTACCTGGGCAATGATAAGGTGAAAGTGTTTTTTGCCTAGAAAAATCAAAACAAAAACTTAGCACCCTTTTTAAAAATCAGGTGAATCAAACACTTGTCTTCCATTCATCAGGTATCCTTTTGTTTTCCATGTCATCAGTATCAATTTATAAACTTTGTGCAATAATCCATCACTTTCATATTTAATCAACTTGCTCACTATATCATCCTCCCAACAAGCTTTATTATTTTTTTAATCTTGATATTGCATCTTCAAATTCATCCCTGGTAGGGATGAATTAACCTGCTGTTACCATCTCCACACAGCTTAAATCCATACACTACTATTCCTTCTCTTCTGTTATTATCACTCATTGCAGTATGGCTGTTAGGTTTATCTTCCACATCATCCTCCTTCCTATTCAAAATCTTCTCAAAGTGCATATCTTTAAAACTCCATCATTATTGAGAATCTGCCCATTTTTATCCTTACAACCCTTCTCCTTGGCTGATATCACTTTCTAAATCAATTCACCTTCTTATAAAATCTTAGGCTTTGATTTCTACTTGTACACAATATCTTCAGTTCTTATCCTCATCATTGCCTCAGGTTTCTTGTGCCTCAATAACAACTTTACTCTTCTTTCTAGTTCATTTTATTTGTTCTGAGCACTTCTTGTATCTCTTTGCATCATCCTTTATCTAACCTAACTCTCCCTCACCATCGCCTCACACTCCCATCATACCATTGAACTCTTCTTTGTGCTATCCTCACTCCTACAATCTCTTTAACCACACTTTCCAAAACTCCCGTTATATTCTTCCACTGACTTTTCACATTTACTTCCTCCATTGTGTCTGGTATCCCATCAATTCATCATAGAAATCCTCCATTTCCTGTTCCTTTGCTTTCCTTAGAAGCATACATAGACATATAGGAACATTTTAAAAGTTACCTCTTTTCCTAATTATACACAGTCTTTTTAACGCTGGTTCGAACCTTAACAGCCTTCTTTTCATTTCGTTACTGATAAAGAAACTGGTCCCACCATAACCTGCCCTTCAACCCTTCTGCTATACAATATAGAGAAAACCTTTTTATCATTTTGTCCACTTACCATGCCATCAAATTGCCTGCAGTGCCACTTCATCCATCCTACAATGAACCAGCTTCAACACCACCACCTGCATCCTCCCAAAAGTGCCAACATCATTCTCGCATTACATGTTGCTAATCTCCAGTCCATATCCTTACCTTTTTTTCCCATACTCCCTGATTTGCATTCATCCTCTGCTTCATAAACCCTTTCCATTCTGAGGCTTGTTTCCTAGTTTCATAACAATAAATTAACAATAAAAACTGGTTTCATAACAATAACAATACATGGCCAAGGAATTAGGCTGGTGCAAGACCCTCAACATGGAAGACCAAGGGATGTTATTTTGGAGTTCCCTTCTAGAAGTTTTGCTTCCACCACAGCTCACAGAGCATATCCTGCTCTGGATTTTCTTCAGGTTTACTCCCTAGGATCTTCGGCCTCCTCAACCTTTGGGAATTTCTTCCTTATGTGCTTTAAGACTATTGGCCAGTTTCCACCTGTTACCCTAGGCAGGAACCCTATAACAGGGTGCTGTAATCTGGAGCCAAATTGACCTGGTTTTTTCTAGCATCAACAAGGTTGATACTCCTCCTGTTCTTCTTTCCTGTCATTTGCATGACAAGGGCTCGGGCTTGCGACTGGCAGTACTAAAAAAAGCGAATTGGTGGAGCTTGTACACAAATCTAGTTATATAAAAAATTAGCTTCATTATATGATGATATTGTGAAACCATGATGATATAACCCACCAAATCTTTATAATATCATACTTTTATCCACATATAAATAATAAAATAACTTGAACCTGTATCTGGTTCTATAAACAAAATTTATTAGTATATTTATATCCATTTAAATAAAGGGAATATAGAAATGAAGAGGTAAATTATAAACAGTGTAATAAAAGAATTCTAAATTTTTATGTTTAGAAATTATGATGTCAGAAAGTAGTTAAATATAAAAGTGTTGTCAAATGTTATATTATCTTATTTTGATTTTTCACTTTCATCTAAGATTTAGTTGTATTTTTTTGTTTTTATCAAGTTCCATAGTTGTGGTTTCAGGCAAGTTGTAATAGTCATTCCTGAAAATAGTGTAACTGTTCATGATTATAAATCTCCCTCACCATGCTTGGTAAGGAAAGTGAGTAAAATCATTTTCTGAGGTCTTTTTCATTGAAGATGAACATAAATTATTCAATGCTGACTTCGTAATACCTGGTGTGAAACTGAATATTGTCTAGACATTTTACATGCCATAAAAGGTGTACATATGGAACTTGTTTGAAGTTAATAAATATTAATAAAACTGCTTGAAATGCCCTATAAAACACATGCTTGTTCAACTATAAAACATGCATGCAAGTACATTTCATTGTTGTATTTTTATTAATTCCTAAAATGTGCTGAATAACTTATGAACACTCTGTATATTGTATAACAGCATGCAAGATCACTAAATCTCAGTTGATATGAATCTCTATAAGGAAAAGTTCACAATGATCACCACAGTGATTGGCTGTGATTTGATCTTAATTACTCACTGATAAAGCAAAGCAAGTCCAACTTATTGTATCAACTTATTAGGGAAAGCATTTTGTAAAATATCTCTTTGATGAATTTTATTGATAGAGTAGATGGGAGAGCCAAAAGTGCAATACTTTATTTTAGTGGGTACATTTCCTTAATAGTTGCGTTTAATGAAATGTTTGTGACTCTCCCTCTAATATAAATATGAAGTATTATTATTAAGTATAAACATAAAGTATTTTATTTTAAATTTATACATATTTAGTTATTATTCCCTTCAATATACACTCCTCATCAATCTCTTGGACACTCCATGCGAGTTTTCCATTGTTCATATCAGTGGTGGAAGTCTTCTTCTGTGAGCTCTTTCATGACGCATGGCACTTTTTCTTTTACAGCTTCAACGATCTGAAATGCATGTCCCTGTGCATATTCGACCTTGGGGTCCTTTTAATGCATATTTGACTTTGGGGAACAGGTAAAAATCACATGGTACCAGATCAGGCAATAAGACAAATGGTTTAACATTGGGATGTTATATTTGGTTAGAAACGTCTTTACAGACAATGCATGTTTTTCACGGAATTGAGCAACTATCTCAAGGTAGTAATGTTGGTTAATCCCATGAATATAAAAAACAATCATCATTGCTTTGAATTTTGATTTGCTCCTTTTAGCTTTTCTCAGCCATCTTGGAAACACTTAAACCACTTAAAAACATTTGCATGTGATAAACATTCATTGCCATATGCCTTTTTTTTAATAAAAGATAAGTTTCAGTTGCAGTTTTTCCAAGTTTTCTTACAAAATTTCATGACTATTCTTTGGTCCAAGAAAACATGTATCATTTTTTTGGCAAAACAAAACAGAGATGTTATCCAAATGAAGGCCACAGCCAGACTAATATGTCTACAGAAACTGGAGTGGCAACAATCGAAAGAGAAAGCTTCACGTTACACAGCTGTCAGTTGTATGAATTTGGGGCATGCACGGTTCTTCTGTGCAGCATTAGTCTTGTTATCTAATAGCCACACCTCGTGTTTATATATATGTATGTATATATATATATATATATTTTTTTTTTTTTTTAATTAGTAAATTGTAACTTCTGGGACCATTATAATTTCATATATTCATGAGTGTAAAGTGTGTGAGGTACAAGTGGCACTAATCAGAATTGCTTTATCTGATAGTACTGATGTTCATTGTACTTTCAGAGCATGTGGTGAACAGAGTGAAGATTTTTCTCATAGATCAGAATATTTTCCTAAATTTTGTAGGATCTGATTGTCTCAAAATATATGGTTAAATGAAGAAGACAAGAGCAAAGCATTTTACCTCTACTTTTAGTAATAAGTCAGTTATGGTATACTTCTTATTTTTGGGATTAGTCTTGAAAATTTTGTCAATACATCCAGGAATTCATTTTATTTTTATCTGTGGTTGTAGGAAATCTGTGTTAAAATTATGTGTTAAAATTAAGAGAGTAAAACAAAAATAGAGTGAATTAAAAAAAATATATATTTTTTATATGCCCTTACATAAATGAAATATGTCTGTTTTTCAACATAATCCCTGCCTACATCTATGCCCTTTGTCCATATTTTAAGAAACTTTTGAAATTTTCTTGGTTTCTTCCAGAAGAAAGAAACTTTCTTCAGGCCAATTTTGCACTGCTCCCATGACATGTTTATCAGAATAAAAATTTTCCACTAGTTCTTTACAGTTCTTCTTTCACTGGGCCAAAAAGGTGAAATATTTTGGAGTTTATTGTGGTCTAGCAGCTCAAAACCAAGATCTTTAAGGCAAAGTATTTTCCTATAGACCATATGAGGTCAAGTGTTATTTGAAGCAAAATTAAAACTTTTTAAAGTTTAACTGAAAATTTTTGGCCTTCAGCAATTGCAGAAGTCCTAAAGTAATCTTCACTATTCACAGTTTCACACTAATGTGTGAATTAAAAAGAAAAAAAAAATTTTGCATATTCTAGAATATTGTCAGCATCAAATTACTGCAGATGTGTGTTGAATTATTTTTTGTTGTAGCAGATGAAGGATGTTTTCAGATTAAACTTAAATCGATTATTTCAGGTTCAAAATTTTGTTATTCTCATATTATTAGGTCTCACCAATGTTAATATTCACTTCAGAAATAATTTTTCATCTTCATAATGTTTCTTAATTCTAGAGCTTCTATGAAATTTTCAAACAATTCTCTTTGTGGATGTCTGTCAGGTGACTGGTGGAATTCAGATTGCAGTAATGCAGTATTGTTGAAGGTTTAGTAAACAACTGAAAATGCCAAGCCATGGCCTTATATTTTCACTTCACTTCATCAACTTTAGTTTGTGATATCATGAATCATTTGTTGAAACACTTTGATATTTTCATTGTTTTTCAAAATGGGATGCCTGTTTTTTCATGTTCATTGCAGAGAGAAATCCTACCTTTTTTAAAGTGATCAATCCATTTGTTGCCCTTGCTTCCATTCAAAAGCTGCTTTGTTTTGCTACTGTATTTTATAAATTATCTCTGGGGTTTCTCATCCTTTCTGATTTGAGAAAACAATGTCACTTAAAATTTATTTCTTGGTACAACTGGACAAAGGTGCAGATATGAGATTATGATTTTCAGCAGAACAATCAGTGTTGCAAGACATATTAGGAGAGAAATGAAAATTTCCCTCTATTTTATTTGTATAATACTGTTCATATAGTGGATTAATGTTTCATTAAAAACATAAGTATTGGATATTGTCATTGTAGGTGTTTGTTTATCTTTTAAAAGCTCTTGCCTTATTAAAAATAAATTTATAAATAACAGCAAGTTTGGTAACTATTATTATTTGAATTTCTTTGATTTCAGATAGATTTATCAAGATGTCCTTGTATCCATCATTAGAGGATATGAAGGTGGATCAGATGGAAAAGGTATTAAACTCTCATCTTTTCTGTTATTACTTTATTTGCATATTCTGAAGTAATTTTAATCTTATTGGTTAAACTCAGAGCTGAATTAGGAATAACTTTTTGACTTTACCTTCTTTAGATTATGTTGTTTTCTATTTCTTTCCTGCAAGATAATTATAAATAAAGAATGCTTAATATTTTTGTAAATTCATTATCTTCATTTTTCATATTATTTGTTGGTAGATCTAATAAAAATACAAAAAATGTTTAATAATTGAGTATGGAAAATATATATAGAAGCCTTTGAAGAGCATATCAGAGATAACATTTTAATAACAGTTTAAAATTAATATTTTTATTTGTTTTAAAATACCATCTGAGTTTTTGTTTACTAATGTCCGAAATGTAATCATATGTTTATTTAAATAACTTAAAAATATAAGACCGCTCTTATCTTTTTAAAGTCAGTTGTTTCATTATAATGTAGACTAAAGTGTGAATTGTTAAATTTTTTTGATGTGTGTTATACATAATATGATTTTTTTTATGTATGTTATACATTAATAATTTTTCTACATATGTTTGTTGGTAAGTGACAAATTTGTTTATGAAGTACATTGTTAGATAAAGTTTAGGTATTTAAAACAATTAAAAACCTACAAAACAATTAACACATTAAAAAACAAGTGTTTCATTTTTCATTTAAATTTTGAAAAAAAGTGAATTATTAATTATAAAAATGTATTTAAAAATGTTTCAGGTATATTTGAAAAATAAAATTATTAGCTAGATATACAAGATGCAATTTGTTTTATTAAATAATTGAATAATAAATTTCACTTTGAATTAAATAATTTAATGTGGTTTTGTGACTGATTTTTTTTATCTGATTTTTGTTTTCACATTCATATCTACATTTCCAGACTTTGAATTTGATTCAGATGAGAAATTTGTGATAGCAGAATGTTTGAAAAATTCATTACTATTGAACTGTGCACGTTTCATTATGTTTAATTTATCATACTATTTAAGTGTATATTAATTAAAAATCTCTTTTTATACTTGTGTTTTAATCATGTATTACAGCAATTTATTATTAAATTTGTAAATTTTCTTATGTATGATTACTAATTTCTTTGCCTGTTGACTTATAAAAAAATAGCACATCCTGGTGTCGTAGAAAGTTTGACATATAATGTATGCAATAGAAAAATTTCCTTAAAAATCACCCTTCATCTAGATAAGAGAAGTATAAAAAACTTTAACAACACTTTAAGTCTGATAAAATAATGTAATGTATGAGTTTAGCATTAGGAATTGCATTAAAAAGTTCACCTAAAAGTGTATTAAATCGTGAAATTAAAAATAAATGCCCATGGATGATTAACTATATCTATCTATCTATCTATTGGGTAATACTACCAGTAATCGCTCTTTTCCTTATTCTTGATTCGTTTTTTCTCATTATTAGTTCATTTGGTAGTGTAGGTTTGAACTATGTTAGATCATCCGTGCTGAGGATAATACTGGGAACTTGGAAGGCTAGCTTATCTTCATGTATTTTTGACTTGTATGTAGAAAGAGTTAAGAATTTGAAGTATTTTTTAAGACAAAAAATTGATCACTTGTTATCTGATTTATTAAATAAATAATTAATTGAGGCCTTCTTTCTATTAATACAATTACTTATTAATTGCAAAATCCAAAAAAATAAATTGCCAAAGGTGAAATATATGTAGGGTAAAAAAATTAATAGACATGTAAAAGAACTCCTGTGAAAACATTACTCATGGATTAAGATTTTAAATAACTTTAAAATACTTACCTTTATGTGGATATTTTTAATTTATATTAAATCTGTTAACCAGCAACTGAGAAAGGATTCAATCCTTTTCCTTCCTGTGCCTTTGCCTGTATCTTCATTAGAACATATTAATTTAAATACATCTGATATAATTATATAATTATTTTTTTCTATTGTTGCAGTACTGACTGTTTTACAATTTATTTCTTTATTAACTATAATATTTTCTGGGTTGATTGGTTGCTTGTGTAAAATTTATTTAAGGAAACAACTGTTTAAACAGTAATTGTACTTTTTAACTGTTTCAAAAACTTTTATGCAATGGGAAACCACTTAATATCTCACTTCTCCAGTAAGCCAGGCATGGATTGTTTGTGGCAATATTGACCACATTGTGCAGCCTTCTTCATTAATCCAAATATTTGATTGCACGTCAGCTTGCCAAACTGATATGCACTGAAGGTAGTATTGGTGTATATAAGAATACAAATGTTGGTGTGTACTAGAATAATAAAATATTTATATTGTTATATTTTTCCAGGTCCAGTTGAGGATGATTCAAACACATCAGCCATCATCAGCTCCTTTATACCCTTCTGTAGAACCTTCTGCACCACCTCCATATACCCCTTCTTCTTTACCTTATCCTATTTCTCCAGAAGTAAATTCATCTTTGTATCCAGAATTATCTAATTACATGGGTCTTGAATTATCTTCTGCTGTCATCGCAGCAAATATGCCTGAGTACATGCCCCAAGATAATCAGGTATTCCATGTTTAATGATTTTAGTTTAGTTGTGTGTGTGTGTGTGTGTGTGTGCGTGCACGCGCGCGCACGTGCGTGTTTGTTGATGTAATTTTAAGTTTATTTTTGTTGACCTTTTTTTAGTTTTACACAAATCTTTAAGAGATTAGAATCTTTAAAGAATGTGATGTAATATTAAATTATCACAATTTAGGCCATATTTACCTGTTTTCATAGCTCATGTAAGTTGATTGATGAGTTTTATTTTGCACAGGAATTACATTTGCTTGAAATACATTTTCAAATTCATTTACAAATGAGTAAATTTTATTTACAAATTTAAATGAACTGAGCCATATTGTAATGCATATAAATATGTGAGGTATTTTAAGTAAGTACCATTTTGATATGTCCACTGCAGCACAGTTGTTGCAGTTAGCTACATCTAACTGCATCTCAGTGCAGTTGTGCTTTGAGTTAGCTACATGTATTGTCTTGCTACAGAACCATTTTGTGATTAATCTTTGTTAATTTCCAGTACGTATCTAAAATACTTATGACTATAAAAATGCACTGCCAATATTGAAATAAATGCTATAATTCGTTTCTTAAACAAGAGGTACAGAAGCAGCTGAAATTCAACAGATTAGAGAAGGGAATGGGCAGTACGCTGTGTCTGATGGAATGGTGAGAAAATGGGTTAGGGCATTTTAAGAGAGCCATACAAACATTCTTGATGTGGAATGTAGTGAGCCAACTGTCTGTTGGCTCTCTACTGATGACTGGTACAGAGAGTTAGTGGAAATGTTTATGAGAATATATATACGGTCTACAATTTTATCACTATGTAATGAATTTCCTTAATGTTATGAAGTGTTCTCTATGACATTTCGTCAGTATGCTATAATTATTGGTAGTTGTGCTCATGCTGGGTACAAAAATGCTGATAAAGGTGCACAAAAATAGATGTTTAATTAGAGCTTTGAATTTTCTCATGAGATAATGCAATGCAAGACAATTTATTTTTAAGCTGAATTGTTATCGATGATGAGACATGGGATGGATGAGTTGCATTACAGTAGAAACAAAACAACAGTCCATAGAATAGAGACGCTCAACATCTCTCAAGTAAGTGAAGTTCATGTAAGTAATGTCAGCCTGGAAAATTATCTGCACTTTGTTTTGGGATAGATAGGGCTCATTGCTTGTTGATTTTTTGCCTTGGTTTGAAATTATAAATGTGATATATTGTGGGATCTTGACTAAATTGTGTTGTGCATCTAAAACAGAAGGTGTGGTGTGTGCTCAGTCTGGGAGTCGTGCTGTTTCATGACAGTGCTTGACCATACATTGTTTATTGCACCCATTATCTCATTGCATCATTTGGCTGGGAACAAATTGATCACCCGCCAATAGTCCTGACCTGGTGCCTAGAGACTGCTACTTGTTCCTGCATTTAAAATAGTACTTAAACAGTCAGCGCCATGATGTTGATGACATCAAAGCAACCATTTAACCATGGTTATCTTCTCATGCAGCAGATTTCTATGAAGCTGGAATGTAGAAGCTGATTAAATGATATGGCAATTGCCTAATGTAGCAGAAGTTATATAGTATTGTAGATTAAGATCCAGGCCTTCTGGTAAATATAAATTTTTCAAAAACGATTTGCAAAAATAAGATATAAGAATAAAGATTCTTATATGCAACAGTATTTGATTTTATTATGCTATGGTTGTAGGTTTGTCTTGCTGAAATCATATGGCGTCATTCAATGGATAATTGTTTGTTGAGTAACATGTGAAGAATTAGGTTGCCTTATTGTTCTTAAAATTCAGGGTTCACCGAAGCTACTGCTTCATGTGGACATGTTTCATTTCATTTCATAAAATATATAAATATATATATATATATATATATATATATATATATATATATATATATATATATATATACACCTGTAGAATTTCTGTCTGCTCCGTCAGCTACAGAATCTCACCGTATAAATTAAGAGA
>JAAAKQ030029371.1:6286-17288 GCA_010016005.3 Zanna intricata
CAATTATGATTGATCATAAAATGAGAAAAGAGAAAAGAAAATGATCAAGATCCTCAGAGGAAGTAGTTTATTAGAGTGATATGATTCATTCATTATCATAAATAATATCATTGAAATCAATTTAATTGTGTTTGTGTCTTAAATGTGATTTTTGCTTTCTCCAGTATTGAGTTTTAGTGTTTTTGTTTTTTTCGTGTAGTTGACAAATTATTTAAGGATGTGTTTTAATAGTTGCAGCCCCTTTAAAACCATTTTGATAATTTAACAACATTTCTTCAGAAATGGATTACAAATTTTAAGTGACAAGGGCCCTATATACCCTTGTCATCTACTGTTTATCTGGGGTTTCATTGTTTTGTGACAAGTCTGTTTTTTCAGATGATCTGTTTGACAAGAGTGGCATTTGACCTAGTTACTTGCATGGAAGAGGTGGTGTTTTTTAATTTGTGAGAAGGGGCTATTAACCCTAGTACTAGATGCCCACTATGTTTCTTGAAAAAAATAATAAAATCTCTCTCTCTCTCTCTCTCTCTTCTATTTTGTTTTTTAACATTAATCCTTCTTTTTTAATAACACACTGGCTTTAGTTAATCTTGCTGTGTATCCACTTCAATTTTTTTCTAATATTGTCAATAACATAAGTTACTGTCCTTTAGTCATTATATTTAACTTAAACATTTTTTATCTATTATAATTTTCTGATAATGACAGGATATATTTATCGGTTTAATGATATTCAAGACGAAAAATATGCAAAAATCGGCAAGAATTTAGTGAAAATGCTATGTTTCTGATATTAGTTTATTTAGTGAAAATGGTATTACTTTGAAAAATTGCTATTTTGTTTGCGAAACCAAACTACTAAAAAAATAAAAGAGAAGAGCATTTTTTTTTTTAAACAACAGAAATAATACTGATAGTATTCATTTACTTAAACGGAATCATATATCACAAATGCTCTTCAAAAGGTCAGACAGTGAATACATATTACTATCTAGTACTTATCCTTCTTCATAAAACAGTTCACCTGCAGAAATCAGGCAACTATGTAAATCATGCAACCAGAAACTCAGAATATTACTCCTGTTTTTAAACAGAGATTGGAACTTTTCAACTAGAAATGCGATTACCCAGGTTTTCCTGGTATCATAATAACTGTACATGCTCCCATTATGTCTGGTTATTATTTAAAAACCACTGCTTAAAGGGTAGCATTTAAAGTGTTAAAAAAGTGTTTGAAGAGCTGGGAAAATAATAAAAGGAACATGAAATTACACCTGAAAGCTACTCAAAAGAAAATGTTTTGGGACAATACAAAAAGCACTGAACTAAGTTAAAATATTAATCACAATGATCATATGTGAAGGAAATAAAAGCTGTAAGGCTTTTAATTTTTTTACACAGTAATGATATTCTTTTTATTTTAAACTTCAAAATTATTCACAGTATTTTATATATTACCCATTAAGTAACACATACATAAAAACACATTCATAAAGTTTATTTATGATTCAGTAATTTTCTATCTGATCCCAAAATACTTTTAAATATTATTTTAATTTTATTAATTTGAGATTTTTTTAAGATGTTTCTGACTCAATTATTTTTGTTTTTAGTTACTAGATGATGAAATACGAATAATGGTACGAGAGAAGGATAAAACTATAATAGATGACTGTATTAAAACAGCAGTAGATGCTTACAAAGAAGTAACAAAAAGAAATGTTGAATCAATTGTTGACACTACATATTTACCTCCAGATTGCTTCGGTGGAGTTGTGGTTTCTTCAAGAAAGGGAAACGTATCGGTGGACAATACTCTTGAATGTAGATTACAAATTATATCTGAATCACCATACAGTCCTTTATTACCTGTGTATAGATTAATGTTATTTGGAGTAAATCCTTCAAGAAAACACTTTGACTGACATAAATGCTAATTGATAAACTTTATATTAATACATTAAAAATAATAATTATAAACTAATTATGTTTTATAAATATGTTTTAACACAATTCATATATTTATTTTATCTTTTTTATTTTTGAAAAGAAGAAGAAAAAAACAATTAACTGTGTACATTAGTTATCATTTATATAAAGATATAATTTATTTATATTAAGGAAAAAAAATTTTGTCAATTTTTTTTTTTATCATATACAATTAAAAAAAGTATTACAACTAAAATAAAATTTTGACTATATTAAAAAAACTTTTCTAGCTAATATAAAGTTACATTGCTGAAAATGGAAATGAATTCACCAAATAATTATGTGTACCTAAAGGAAGATTTTTTTAAAATAACAATTAATTTAATATATATATATATATTAATAATCTATAGTTTTATTTCTTGATTATATCTTTAATTACTTTTTTTTTTTTATGTATTTGTACATAATGATGAAGCAGAGACCTCTGAGAAAGGAGAGAAAAATTTGAAAAAAATATTATGAGAGTGAGAATTTATTTATATATAAATATATAGATTTTTCAAATAAAAGCAAAACCTCCTTTAAGTTTTCCAATATGTTGTAAACACTTAAAACTTTTAAATACAATAATCTGCAAAAAAATTACCATTATTAATAAAACAATAATGAAAGACTACATTACCAACAACTGATGTTTCTGTGAATCTTCAGCATCTTGAAACAGATGGATGTGGAACTGCAAGTGATGGAAGTTACATTTAATAAACTGGTATCTATTAGATCAAAAAAGTCAAACAATATCGATTTCTTTGTTTCTCTGCATACTGTTAATAGTTACTAGGGGTTAATGACATTAGTTGTCGAAGCCACTTAAAACGTTTATAGAAAAAATAAAAATATCTTTATTTAAATATAATCTTTATTATTGTCTATAAACACTCTATTTACAATTTCATTAATACTAAAAATATATATGTTTGATTTTTACCATTAAAAATAATAATGATGAATTTAGCTAAGATTTACATTATAAATTTTTTTTATACCAAACCCTGTACATATTTGTTTGTGTTTTTTTTAAATTATATTTTGTTTGTAAATAATTAATAACTGCAATTATGATAAATTTTCTAATAATTAGTATGTATATTATTAGTATTAATCATAAGTGCACTTATGATCAATTAACCGATTGGTTTTTGATCAAGTTTTCTAACAAGTGCTAAACATAATATTACTATCACATAAATACCGCCAGCCTCTGCAACAAAATAAACAAACTGGTTTTAATTCAATGTGTAAAGAGTACAAAATTTATTAAAAAATTGCTTTCTTAAGTTAACTGTAGTGTACAGATGAAAATCATAATATAAATTACACTTATAAAACTATACAGTTACTTCAATTTATATGAAAAATTGACTGATAATATACTAAATATTTAAAGTTCAATTCCTGGCTTGGGCCCCACATTTTTCATCATTACTTCAGGAAAAGCAAGCTGCTTATTTAGTAATCAGAGAAAATTAATGATACATCAACTATTACAAATTTTTTCTGTCCTTTCTTACCATCACAATAATAATTTAAAACTTTGTTTAAATAATATTTTGTTTTAGTTTTATCTCTTAATCTTCAATTATTTATTCTCCTTTATCTCTGTGATAATATTTTATGATTTTTGTTGATTTGATGTTCTACGCTCTTAAAGTATCATCTTGATCATCTTTAATCGTTAAATTTATAGTGAAACCTTATTTGTCACCTTATATTCAGTTTAACCTTGTTTGTTCGTATAACACCTGTAGGTTTCTGTTTCTACTTGAGATAATTTTTTTTTCTCTAAAAACTTTGTAAATCATCTGTGTACTGCTGTATGATCTGTATTACTGTCTAATAGAATACGAAAATCTTTAATTTAATCACATCATCAGATGTTTTTATAAATTTTATGATATTAACTGATATTTTGTTTCAGTTTTATCTCAAAGAATTCTTGAAAACTTATCTATTAGATACCAAAATGAAACATTATTGGTAATTATGAAATGAAGACAAGTAATTACTAAAAATTGTTGTGTTAACCTCAAAAAGAAAACTAGTAAATTTACTTGCCTTGTTTATTGGAGAAAGTGAGAAGTATGAGGTGTGGCTAGAAAATAATGGGACTGATTTTTTGTAAGACAAACAGCACAAGCCTCAAGCTCAAATCAGGATTTCAAACATTGACAAAAATAGACAATCTCATCCATCCTGAAGATCTGAAGATCAAACAGTGAATAAGGAATATTATCTTGAGGTTCTAACTACTCTCCATGAACAAGTAAGAAGAAAGTGACCTGAGTTGTGGAAAAGTAAATCATGGATTCTTCATCAGGACAATGCTCCAGCCCACACTGTACTGATTGTTAAATTCTTTTTGGCTAAGCATGGAATCCTGTACTGGAACATCCACTCTACTCACTAGCCCCATGTCACCTTTTTTATGTTCCCGAAAGTGAAGGAGGCATTGAAAGGAACTAGGTTTGAAACAATTAAAGCTGTGAAAGAAAAATCGATGGAAACCATGAATATGATTTCAGAAAATGACCTGAAACACTGTTTTGAACTATGGAAAATTCAAATGGAGTGGTGTAGGGATCATGAGGGGGTTATATTGAAGGCGATAATGTGAAAGTTGTTAAGGAAAAAAATAAAAACTGTTACAGCAAAACTCCCATTATTTTCTAGCCTCACTTCAAAAAGTGGTACCCTTTAGGTTATCATTGAGCTATTAAAGTATTCCATGAAGAAATATGCGTAGCAGGAATTCATTTTATTGGTCAAATAAAGAAAAGTTCACACAAATGTTGCTCACATTTTAAAAACATTTTATTTTATAGTTATGACAAGCCAAATAATTTTTCCAAATTTTGATTGTGCTTGTAAATTAATACATCCTGCATTTCTGTGGATGTCATTTCTAGGGCAAATTATCTCATTTTAAGTTAATATGACTTGAAAAACTAAAAATATTTGGTTCTAAAGCTACTTTGCAATATTATTTGTGCTTTTTTTTGTTTTGTTTATAAATGTATATACACAGTCTCAAAAAAACACTTTTTATGTTTGAACTAAATAAAATATGTTAAAAATTTGTTTTTTTGCAAATTTTTTTTTGCAAAAAATTTTAAAACAATCTGTTCAGAATCTAATTTTGAGCAACTGATCTAAAAAAAAAAAACCATTTAAAAAATCAATTTTATCAGAAAAAATCTAAGACGCCAACCCAAGACAGCATGTAGAATATTTAAACCAGATTTATGATGCAAGTTGTACGCTTGACACATTGGTAGATATAAGAGCTACGTTTAGTATTATTCCATTGCACAATAATTTTAAGTTTAGAGTTGTTTTAAAATGTGTCATGCTATATATTGGTACGTCACTGGATAATTTTATGAATTAATTTAGAATATTCAAATCAAAAAATTTTATTATGATGTTAGCAATTAGTATAAATTTATTACTTTAATTTTTCTCAGATTTTCTTATTTCACACATAATTAAGACTTATACAGTTAATTTCAATCATTTTTGCATTATTATTTTTAAGGGAATCTAAATATTTACATATTAAATACTATAAATTATGGTTAAACTTTTCTTCACTAAACTCCTTTAAAATCATAAAAACATATATAAACAAAAAATTTCTAACTTATCTCTTAATGAGATAGCCATTTTTGTAAAAAAAAATATTGAACATGATTTGTGTGTTTTCTGCTCTTCCTACCATTGTCACTCTTAACATTCATACTTGACACTGTTCAGAGAACCTCCATTCTCAAAACTACTTTTAGCACTCTATGTGCTAAAAGTAGAGTCTGAAATGTGTCAACTGCAACTGTTAAGAGTGACAATGCTAGGAGGGGCAGTAAATAACACTCAATTATAATATTATGAGTGGAATTAGAAAATAATATATACATTTTTATTATTGAATTTATAATAGATATTCAATAATATTGTTGAACAATTTCTTTCCATGTTTGAGTAAACTATAGGTATTTTTAAATGCAGGCTGTAAGAAAAAAGGTACAGAGCTAGAAATAACAATTACTTAAATAAGATTAAGTTTAATTATAACAATAAAATTCCCAAGCAAGTAATCTACAGGTTAAAAAACCTACAAAGCTTTTTTTCTAGGTAGAAAATACAGACCTGATAATGTTGGGGCTTGTATACTCTGTTGATTCTGTTTGGATCTCTGCTGGAAATAGCTTAGCTATTGGTAAAGCCCACCAAGCTAAACAGATCAAAGGTTATTGGCCACATTAAAAAATACTTAACAAAGTATCTCTTCATTATACTTGCAGCTTCAGGGCAGAATCTATAATCAATGGTAAGAGTATCATGTCAGAGGTAGCGGATCTATAGGCAGAAACCAATAAAGCACTACTCCCGATGTCAATCTTTAGTTTCTATACGTTTTTGTGTCATGTTCCAGTGTTCCATGGTTAAATTTTCTGGACAAAACCACTTACAATTTAGATCTCCAGGAGAAGCAATGTGAAAAGTTGTGGCAATCAACTGCTAGAAAGACATCAGAAGGAGGATTACAGAAAGTAACAATATGTCTTCTGCATATGGAATGTAAGGACATTTTTGGAAGTAGCTACTTTAGGAAATTCTGAAGGAAAAATTAAAATGAAACAAAATAGATGTAACAAGATTAAGTAAAGTGAGATTTAAGGGGGAAAAGTTGATAATATAATAATTTACTATTCAGGAAAGAAAAAAGGAAGAAATAGCATAAGTTATTCTAAAAACAAGTGCAAAATGGGTACAAATGATGATTTTTTATTAATTATAAGGTAACTGCTATCAAGTTATAATGAACCTAAAACGTTTGCTTCTAATACAGGGATTCATACTATTTAATAAATGAAAGATAATACAACTAGTAATGTATGAACAGATAGAGAAGTAAAGCTTGTTGATAATAATGGAGGACTGGAATGGTGTGGTAGGGAAAGGAAAGGAGGTAAGGATACTTATCCAAGCAGTGGATAAGTATGGATTGGATACAAATAATGAAAGGGAAGAAAAGCTTATTGTGTTTTATTGAGTATTAGGAGAACTGGCATGAAAATGAATGCTAAGAAAATAAAGCAGTAAGTAGAGGAGGCAATAAACCAATAAATGTCTACTTAAAAGGAAAAGAATTGAAGGAATGAAACAATATAAATGCATACCCCATGATAATAAAAGATTGGAAACATGAAAATGAAATTTAAAAAAAAATCTAAATCAACTAAGGCAACATTTAACAGAATCATTATTATGTTATAAGATATAGGTAAAACTGAAAGAAGTGTCTTGTGAAATACAGTGGGAATATGGTTCTGCATGGATTGGGCACTAAGAAGAAGAGAAAAAGAAAGGTTGGAGATTTTTGAATTATGGATTGGAAAAGATTAAATGAGCCAAGAGAATGAAAAATTAATAATGAGGAAAGAAAACAAAAATAGAAGCTTAATCATAATAATTCAGAAGGGGAAAGTAATTGGCTGGACTTGTCTTAGAAAGAGAAAGGTTGATTAAAACAATGTAAAATATTAGTAGAAGGTGCAAAAAAGTGACCAAAAAACTGTGGAAAATCTAAAAAGATATGGGAAGAGGATATAATGAAAATTGATGGACAGAGATAACCAACTAGTTTCATTACATTCATATATACATTTTTTTTTTTTTTAATTACAAAATTTGGTGTTTTTTTTTGTTTTAAATTACAACAAAAATGATGAAAGTCATGTGAAGAGCTATTTTATATTCGTAGATTTTGTTCTCTGCAGTAGTCAAAGGTAAAATTTAAACATGAAAATATTTTTTTAAGAGAAATAAAATAAAATTTTAAATGGAGTGAGTGTTTTTATATCCATATCATGTTTTCAGCTTAGCATAGCTTGTGTCCATCAGTGAAGTGGTCTATTTTTGTTAGTGCTTTGATTTCACATAAATTTTTTGCTGGCAATTTTCTTTAACTAAGTAAACATGGTGACCTATGTTAATATAATAACATGATGTAATTTACACCTAATATACCTAATTTTTATAGTTATGTTCTATTTGAAGTATTTTACATTATGATCTGTTTTTATGTTCTATATTTAAAACTTGTTTCATTTTTCTTAAAAAGATAAAAAACTAATCATTTTCTATTATATGATTATTTTGCTATAATTAATACTAAATATTCTTGTGGTCTCAAGAACAGATTTTTTACTTTACCAACCCTTTACCTTTAAATACCACAAACACATTTTATAATTAATTCTATACATCTAACATGTAATATTTAAAAAAAAAAAAAAACAAATAATAATAATTACTTAAATAAAGTTTGATGAATAATTTGATTTAAGTGGTCGCAAGAAATAAATGTATTAAATATACAGTGTATTATCAGCACAACTATTAAGGCACTGGTTGATATGAACCCTGCCATTGATATCATTACCACCATTAAAATATTGAAATTTAGCAATAGTTCGAAGTTTCCATGGCTCCTCCCCTCTCCAACCATGTACAGCAGGATCGTAAGGCTCCAGTGTTTTAATGTAATCTTCCAGTGTCAAAGGACCCATTTCAATACCTTCAGATTCATCTGAAAAAAAGATAATATAGTTTCTTTAGTTAAAGTAAAGTGGTAAAAAGTTTTATTTGCTACAGTTCTGAAATAATTATTCCTGGTAGTTCAGGCCAGATGAAGTAAAGGTTGACATTCAATGCTAGGCCATACTAATTATATTGTTTAGAGGACCTTTATAATTATAAAAATGGAAAATGAATGAATGAATGAATATTTGAATAAGAACAATTATATTAAAAATTTAGTATGGTTATATGGATGTAAATCATACAGTCAAATGATTTTGTAACTGTTTGCCTGTTTATGCCCTGCCTTATAAACAAACTTCATTTTAAACCAAAACTGTATGACAACCCTTCTTTTTGTTTAATATATATTAGACAGATAGTATGAATCTATCTTTATAAAAATAAATTATTCATGCCCTTTTTCTTTTCTTTTTAATAGAATATTACTATGATGGCTACCAAAACAATTAGAGATATACTTTCTCTACCCAGACTATATTCAGTGTATTTGGAAATTCATTTACCAGCAGCAACTTTCAACCAAGCATAAAATTTACTCTCAAGACCTGATTATTCCAGTAAGCTACTCACAACACAGTGTATTTACAACTACCGCAGACAGATATTGCAATATAATATTTTTGACAGACTGATAAACACATTACCAAAAATATCAGTTGTGTCCAGGTATGGTTCACTCGATGACAACATGTTATACTCAAGTAATTTACGCTATACTCACTTAAATCAATATTAGAACATTTTAAACCCTCAATCTATAGTTAAAGTCTATTTTTAAATCATATTATTTATTCAAAAATCTTGAATTGCAGGAAATGAGATAAAAGAAGTTCAATAAAAACCATCTCTCTCTCTTTATCTGTTTAGTCTCCAGAACTACCGTAAAGTATTACTTCAGAGGATGAATGAGGATGATGTGTATGAATGTGAATGAAGTGTAGTCTTGTACAATCTCAGGTCGATCACTCATGAGAAGTGTGGTTAATTGAAACTGAATTTCAAACATAGTTTACATTTATAGATTACTATGCTTTAGAACGTAAAATATTAATTAATAATTTTGAAAGAAGAAATTAATAAAGGTGAGTCGATATAGCAGTCTATTTAATATAAAACTCAATTATATAATTCCGTTGACCCACTTCATTTCGGGTCAATTCCGTTGACCCGATAACTTTTATCGGTATTTCCACTCTTAATTATTTCCAGTTGCTATAATAACTGGTACATTATAATACATAAGAGATAATATATCAAAGGCAGTCATATATATCAAGATACAAAATATCTATTAATTTTTTTTTTTTTTTTAAATAAGAAAAATAACGATTTAAATATATTTAATAAAATCCAAAAACAATCTATAAGAAGATGATATCTTATCTAAAATAGCAAGCCAAAAATTATCTACACTTTTGCCATAACACAACTTCAAGGTTTTCATACTGCCTTCTGCACATGCACGCTTAGTCAGTATGATTAACATCAAAAGTGTGAAATTTGATCCCAATCGTCACTTACCTTCTTTCTGCATCACTGGCAGTTTGCACCAAGCAGTAACATTATGTAATGATTTCTCTGGTTGTAGGTTGTGAAAAGGACTGAAAGTCATTGTAGACTTTTATCACAATATGGAGAAAGTGCTTTATCACATAAAAGTATATTTTCACAGATTAAAAAGTGTAGAAGTTGCCGGACAAGTGGTAAAGCACAAAAAGGGAGCAGGATGCCTGTTAATCCCCACCATGGAGAAAAAGATTCAGCAAGCTCAAGAGATTGTTCTGCCAAATAGGTGAGTTACATCAATAAGGACTATTTTCTTTGAACATCAGTCATAGTTCTGGCTTCCGTAAAGACTATTGTCAAAGAGAATGTATTGCATGACAACAATGCCTGCTTGCAAACCATCAAAAAGTTAAATTTTGAGGAACCGGAACACCCTACCTACAGCCCAGATCTTACGCCTTCCGACTTTCATCTGTTTGGGGCTCTCAAGGATGCTTTGGAGTTGTCAATTTTCAACAGACTTAGATGTGCAGGAAGTAGTGCCAAACTATGGTGTGGATGTTGGTGGCTTTACAACTAGTTGATAACCTTATTCTTGGAAGGAATACTCTAGCTTCTGGACTACTGAACCAAGTGCATTGACAAGAGAGGTGACTATGTAGAAAAATATTGTAGTTGTTGAACTCATATCTTTGTGTAACTAGATTGTAAAACAAAAAGTGTATAAATTTTTACTCACCCTCATATAACTTCCTTATGATACAGAAAATTGAAATCTATTCATTAATTATTTCTACACTGATTTATTCATTACCTTACTGTTCCTAACACTTTTTTTTAGAAAAACAGGTTTAAACCATTTTTTTATCCTCTGAAAAGCAGATAAATAAGTACTTAA
>JAAAKQ030029393.1:0-12508 GCA_010016005.3 Zanna intricata
TTCATATTTTGTATTAATAAATTTTTTTTCTAAATTAAAAATAACAAAAGAAATCATAAGTTTTATTCTTTTTTAACAGCTTCTGTGAATGTATACGATCTATAAAAAGCTGATTTATCGCAATCGAGGAATTAAGAACGAGGTAGTCCACCATACGTAACGAATGTTTAATTTTCTTGAATTGAGATTAATCGATTGTTATAAAAAAAAACAATTAAAAATCATAAATTATAGTAGTAATTTAAATATAATTTTATATGAATTATAATCTAAGATAAGAAAGCGTAGTAAATCATAGTATCTCAGTTAAATTTTAAAAATTACACAAAAACTATATCAAATAACATTTTACAGCATAAATTAGTTTTAATATATGTTAAGGTATTTTTTAAAAAACTACTTCTAGGAAATTATAAATTATCTTACACGCATTATCTTACAAGTCTAAGAAACTTCTATCATTGACATTGAACTTACATAATATACTTACAAAAAAATACACTTCTTTTGTTTTTAAAATTATGTTAAGGTGGTTTAATATTTTTAAAAATATTAAAACTCACTTCAGGAATTAAAAATAACTCGGATATCAAAATTGTATAAATACGAGTATATTAGTTTAGGCACTGATTTATTACTTATATTATTTTGTCGGTAGATAATTACGAGTTTATTGCTTTTGTTTGTAATTTCATACATTTTCAATCTTTTTGATAAATGTAAATTATAATTTTATGGATAGTTGCATTTTAGAATTTTCCTAATAAAAACTGTTTAGTTGTGAAACAATATTTTAGTTAAATCTATGGACGGATATAATTTTTTTTCAATACCGACCATTTCTGTAGTAACAAAAAAAATAACACGAAATTTTATGATGTAAAGAAAAAAACGAAAATCCAAAATTTTCACTGCATCATGTTGATTTTTTGTTTTTTTGGTTGAAATTTGGAATTTGAAAGTTGTGTGTACGAGTACAAATAGGGTTTATGTTTTTCTGCTTTTTTAAAATAATATTAACAAACAAACACTTTTTTGTTATTTCAATAGAGTTTAATTAGATATTAATGTAATCTTAATAATAAAACACTGTGGGGAAAAAAGTAGGTTTTTATTTAATTTTTCGAACATGTGACGCTGATTTGTTAATAATCCAAATAATATTAACGATAAAAATCCACCAGCAAGTTGAAATAAAACCAGATCTTTCGGCTTAATTGAAAACCATTATCAGGAGTTAAGAAAACATTATATTGAAGCAAAATCATTAAGTTAAAATTTAAACTTAATCATGACTGTCTAACCCTAACGTATGTATTCCTTGTGTTTTTTAACTCCTGAGGATGGCTTTCAATTAATCCGAAAGATTTTGGGTTTTATTTCAACTTGCTGGTAAGGTGAACTTTTAATCGTTAATATTATTTGATTAGGTTTTTATTTGTTATATGATGTTTACTATATTATTTTACAATATTAATCCCGGTTTCGAATCCCGGTCAGGCATGGAATTTTTCTCACACGCTACAATTCATTCATTTCATCCTTCTAAAGATATACTTAATTGTGGTTCCGGAGGTTAAACAAAAAAAAAATTTCACAATATTAAAGAACTCCAATGTAGGTGATTAATTACTTTCTTAACCCCATATAACGAGTTTATATACCGATATCCGAGGTGGAGTGGTAGTGTCTCGGCTTTCATCTGGAGGTCCTAGGTTCGAATTCCGGTTCGGGATGGCATTTTTCATACGCTACAAAATACCATACTTCATGTACAAGCTTCAAAGGTTCTGTTGAATTCTTAAATAAATACAATTCCTTGTTTACTGTGTAATGTATTTACAAATTAAACTCTTCACCAACTGTATGAATCGGCTAAAAAATTAAATAGAAGCAAAATCGAATTTTCAATCATAACGAGTGAAAAGTTTTGCTCGTATCAAAAATAATCTTACTGAATTAGCTATGTCGTAAGTATTGTTTCTAGATATTACCAACTGATAACTGTACTTCCGCTATATCTAAGTTTTTTTTTTTATATTAAAAAACAGTTAATTGTAATATATTCAATAAATAATAAAGAAAGATAATATTTACAAATTAGTAAATACAAAGAACTTCCGCCAGCTATGAATCAATGAGTGAGGACTAACAGTCGGCGCTCCACTTAAAACATTTTTACGAGTCGACCCATTGTGAAATGGTAATAATCATGAAAATTCGTTGCACATAAACTGTTCCATTTTTTCTCCTGCTTCCTGTGTCGGATCTACAATTGAGTATTACTCAACCCAGGGGAATGTCTCTTGCCTGTAATGGGCCTTCCCGTCGGCCGGCTGTTTGTTCGATATGGCAAGTCGGTCTACCGGGTGTATGGCAGGTACTCTTACGGTACCTGAGGTACCGTCATAGAGCGAGGAGGCCGGGTCCGGCTATTCCATTCACAGCTCCCCCCTCCACAAACCAGGTCTCGGTCTTTATTTATTTATTTTTTTAAACCGTCACCCATTTTCTGTAATCTTCTTTTGTGACTGAAATATTTCTTATCATCTTTTCTAGTATTTTCTAGTATTTGCTGGACTCTAGAATCCAACCAAATACGTTATCTGGAGTATCCCCATCTGTGTACTTCTTCTTTTACCGATCTCCCACCTGGGGGGACTGTCATAGAATGTATGACATATTGTATCAACCTCGCCGCAATATACACATTCTGGGTGTGTTCTTCTCTTAAAGTTATGAAGATAGGCGTTGAACCTTACATAACCGGAGAGGAGCTGGGCCAGATGATAACTCTCCATGGCTCCTCTCCAGCCATGGACCAATATGAGGTATGAACCGCCGTGTCCATACTCCTGTTATGGCCCTGCTCCATTGATTCTTCCATTCCTGATGCATTAGATACTAAGAATCTTCTCTATTCATACCTTCGTTTATCCGTTTTAGTTCTGTTGCCTTGAATATCTGATTAGGCGCAACACTTGCCAATACACACGCCGCCTCTGCTGACACTGTGCGGTAGGCCACTACATTCTTCAGGTACATTCTCCGCTGTACTGTGTTTAGTCTTTTAACATTTCTTCGGACATCCAGTATTGCGAACCATGCAGGCACAGCATAGAACAATTGATGTTGCCGCCGTCATCAATAACTTTCTTTTAGCGGGGCTAGGTCCCCATGTTGCACCCATCATACGCCCCAACAAATTAACCATGCGTTCCGCTTTCTCCAAAACCATTTTGAAGTAGGCGGTAGGTAAAGAGCCCATTCTTGGAGAACCAAACCCCTAAATATTTAACGAAGGAAGTTGATTATATTGTTACACCATCTGCTGTCACTTTAATTTGGCGTATTTTTCTTCTACCAGTCACTGCCATAATTTGTGTCTTCCGTAGCGACAAGTGAGTTTGTGAGGTCTGTAAATTTTAATCTATTGTTCACAGATTAACGTTTCTAATGTTACCAGACATTCCTACATTAGAAAACAACATTACTAAACATTTTTAACATTAGAAATGTTACTTTGGTAACTTTGGTAACATTCCTAATGTTAGTTAATGCTTAATACCAAAGCATTTGTCTGCTTTGGTATTAAGTAACAATTTCCCTAATTTCCACGACCTTAGAATGCTTCCAGGGACCAGTGCTTTGTTTAAGGCTTCTAAGATCAGCCAAGGATCGGCCCTTGCCAATGCAACGAGAAGTGTGCCCAATACCTCGTCTGGCGTGGACTTTTCTTTTTATTTATTCTTCTAATTGCATTCTGAAGCTCTTCTACGTTAAAAATTCTGTTCTTCTTGTAATCTCTGATATGTTGGTGGCATCACAATTAAGAATAGATCCTGTGTTGCACGTTGAGCTTGCTCCCTCGATAGGACAGGTAATGTTGTTCTGAATTTGTGTAGTATAAGATGATATGCTTTATCGCACGGGTCAATGTTTAGTTCGTTTACCAGTTGTTTCCACTTCTGTCGTTGGCTGCTTTTATGTATAAATGAGATTTCCTCTAGTTATTTTATATCTCAGCTTGGCTCCTATTTCTATAGATTGAATCCTTTTCCCCTCTAAAGTTTCTTGAGAGCGATAATTGTTGTTCGCCTAAGTGCCGCTATTTGATTAGACCACCAATACACTCTATGCCTTTTATCCTCATCTCGTGGTTTTAGTTTAACTATCTCTTCCTGTAGAGTCTGCAGAAATATATCCGGGGTCCAGTCATTCGTTCTGTTCACCCTTTCAACTATTGCTGCGTTTACAAAGCGTTGGATTTGAATCTCATTAATTTTCCAGCAGTAATTCCTTGTCTGTCTAACCGGGTCATCCAATGTTATCTAAAGCGGATCGCTAGGTGATCACTAGTAAAGTCTTCTGGTAGGACCCTCTATGTTGATACTCGTTATAAATTCCCTTCTGCGACTCCGGTAATATCGATAATAGATCTTCTCCTCGACCAACATAGGTTCTAACTCTTGGGGTATTAAGTGGGCCTATTCACTGCTCTAAATATGTCAGCCTGGTGAGTTGATCTTATTTCGAGTTCTATGCACTCAGCATTATAACCACCGGCGAAGACTACTGGTCTCCCCGCCCTTCTTTTCGTCCTTTCTAAGTCTAATAGAAATTCTTCAAATTCATTTTCATCGCAATTTGGCAAAATATATCCCTTAACAGCATAAAATTATTTAATATGATTGTAACTAGATATAAGGTCTAGAATGGCGAATCTATTGCTAACTTGTTTAACTACTACATTGTAGTTTTCATCTACCATCCAGTTCTTTGAGACCATGCGATGATTCGGTTCTACGATTAATATAAAATCAATATCCATTTCTGTCGCATATTTCCAAACGAGATCATAAACGACCTCCCTCCTAGCAACATTTAATTGGAGGCAGTTCATGTTCTGATCAATTCACTTTCCTTCCAGTCGATGTTCGTGAACTTTGCATTCTCGGCTTCTTGTACGGTGCCTTCCATTACATTCTAGACATTTAGAAATCTCAACACAATCGCCAATCTTGTGGCCCTTTCCTTCGTATCTATAGCAAAGTCGAGAACGATCGGGTCCTGTACACTCGCAGTACGATGTACACCCGACCTCCAACATTGGTAGCATTTCACTTCATCTGTTCGAAGCTCTCATTTGCATGAAAGCCATCCTATAATTATTCTGTCCTTATTTGTTAGTTTTGCGGCAACTCGCGTCAGCAGGTGAACAGATGTCCTTTTATTTCCCCGTAGGCCGGTCTCATCGCTGAGACTTTAACTGGGATGTCAGTTCCTACTTCTTTACAAACAGCCTCTTCTATTTCTTTCTTTGTTACATCGACATCCATACCTTTAATATGAAAAACTGTCGACCTTCGGTCGTCCAGGTCTTCCGCAACCATTGCGTTTTCAACTTTTGTGTTTAATCTCTAACAAATCATCTCTCTTCGAGGACTCCTCACCCAATCTTCATCTCATCCGACTTGCTTTTTTAATAGACAATGTCTTCTGCTAGATCTTTACTTGTACCTGCCTTTACTTGCTTTACCAAGTCTTAGTAAGGCACTCCTGTTTTCCTAATAGTCACTAGGGTAGAAAATGTTCCCTTTGACGTCTTTTTTGTCTCTCTACCTTCCCTTCATCTTCAATGTGGTGGTGCGGTAACATGCCTTCGAGTCCTTTTTCTCTCCTCGCCCAGAATTCCAAGATCTTAGAGAATTTGTCACCCAAGATATTCATTGTTGGCACAGAATGTTAATCTGTCTGATGTCATTTTTCTGATTTTGATTAACGCCTTCGTGATATCTACCATCCTGTCTTCATTGATTTTGTCTACAATGATGGCAAATACAATGACTTTGTCTTCGTCCACATCTTCGGGGAGGAAATATTCTATATTTCTCGAGTCTTTTATGACGGTGCCCCTGGGCAGGTTAACACCTGAGGTTATTTCCCTTTTAATACGGGGCTGTTTCATTAACTAAATACATGTACGCGCACCTGTGCCATTGCCTTTCGGAAATTAGTAAAAGTTTAGTTTCATCATCCGCCATTGGTGATAATCTCTACTTTTTGGAACCTCTCTCATTTCCTGTGGGATTCAATCACTGCTAGTAGATCTTCCACAGTACCTTCATTCAGTACATTCTCGATTCTCTCCGGCAATTTTGTCTTTTCGGGACTTCTTGTCTATTCGGTCTGCGCATCCTTATCTTGCGTCAATTTCAGATTAGCTCTTTCACAAAGTGCTGTTTCTAAATCTCTAACTTTTCGCTTTACGTTATACGCGTGGTCTTTTATTTCGGTCTTCGTATTTTTATTTTGTAAGATCAGTGTTATCAGTCTCAACATTTGTTCAATTAGATGGTCCACATTAGTATCATCCGTTACTCTCACTACTTTCGTCAAAAAAATCATGAGTCCTTTTGCCCGTAACGGCTTTTACGACGTCCATTTTTGATGTTAAGTCTCTACATCGATATCACAAACGTATTGAGGTGGATTATGTGGGGGTCGGGGAGTAGGGAAAGTGTATCCACAAAAAAAAGGGTAAAAAAATTTGGCCGAAACTGTAAGAAAAGTTTGAAGTGGAAATTTTTATGGAGGGTCAGAAAAAAGGGGTCGCCCGGATCAATGGTGATCTGGGGAGGAAGGGTGTAGGTGAGATAGGAAAGAAATGGGAGAATGTAGATGGTTCCCCTGCTAATATCTACTGTAGGACTTTCAAAGTATTTAGTCACTCACCTATTGAAAATATTGGACATTTTTTTAAGTCGTTGTTTACCAATAAATTCGTGATATCTATTGACTTAGAATAATTTCTCTCAAGCAACTAGGTTATGTATGTCTAAGATACAGCACTCTTATAGGAATAAAAACACTGCACAGAAAAATCGAAGTAACGTGTCTGTCCGTCGTCTAAAACTCATAAACTTTCACAGGGATATCCACAAAATTTCCACCAACAAATGTTAATCAACGAATCTGAAAAAAAAATACCCGATAAAACACTCAAAACTTCAAAAAACAATGAAGTGAAAAATCTCACATCCAACTACTATGAGATCCTATATTCAACTAAATTGTTCCACCTTTTTTTTTTGCAGATTAGCTACCCCCCCACCCCTAGCTTGCGTCTCTTCAGGACTCCCCGTCGGGATCTCCTTTATCTCATCGAAACATTCCAACCTCCGATTTTGGAATGCCAAAATTCCCCTCCTCAGGGAAGCTATCCTTCTAACCTACGTAACTTGTTCCAGGAAAGCGTTTCGTTTGCCCTTCCCCGTACGCTGTCTTAAACCATGAGGGTCCCTCGTTTCATCATCAGAAGCGCCCCAACCCATCCAATCTTGTTGTTGTGAGTGAGCCAAGACGTCCTCGGCAAGAGGACTTCCTCCCTTTCCTTGGACTTAGCCAGGTTTTGATCCCTAGACTACCGTATTTTTTAAGCCTTTTTTTTTAATGCACCACACTGCTGTATAAATCTGCGCACCCCGTCCAGTAATACACCCTTCTTGTACCCCTCTAGAGGCACAAGGAGGCCACAAGTATCCCCAAACACCAGGTCTTATGTCTAGGGGACATAGCACAAAGCCATCTGTACAAACAACCAACTAGTCTAAAAGAGGCGCTCCATAGTTATTGTCAGAGTACTGCAACACTAATAACAATGCACATATCGCAGGTATGTTTTAAATCTGTCTTAAACTATTGATCATGTCATTGTTCTGTCATGTTAATTATGTCATTTCTATTAAACTATTATAAAGATTCCTTTTAATAATTTAACAGGTACATCTTAGGTAGCGCAGGTGTTACAGATACACCAGCGTAAGTGCTAGCACTGGACGAATTCTACCTCTAAGACAAGTGATATAGAAAAAACTACAGGTTACATATAGCATATTTTTCATTCCACAACCAATTTCAATACTAATACAATTTACACATTATATCATACTATACATGTTACAGACTAGATACTAGTACTTTATATCTCGACACCATCAGTTCAGTTACCATTACTCCTCAATCCTAAGGCAGGTTGGGGAGGGGCAGCATACAATGGGTCATCCTCGTGACCCATTTGCCGTGAGAGTTTCAAACCTTTGACCATACAACTTATATCTAAGTACAACAGTATAGACTATGAATTACAACCAGCTACAAGATTATTTAAACAAAGCACTAATATCATAAACAGTATATTGAACAAAAGTACACAGCAGACACCATCTTAAGAAATATATAACCGACTACTGTCAGACCCGATTAGCTTTAAGATTACATAGTACACGCTAAAGATTACTGTCCAGTACAAATTACCTTACAACCACAATTCCTCTCCATTACCATTATTATCCCCCCTAAGGCATACTGGAGAAGAGGGAGTAATCACGGGGTCAACCTCATGACCCATTAGATTACGAATCTTTAACAAAGCAAATCTTACATCTACATACAGAAATGATATAATCTATAAACTACATAAAAAATTACAAGTTACACCAGAAACACCACCACACTTATCACAAACATTTTTCCCCAATTTCCCTTTGACTCCGGGGCCTTTGCTTCCTCCTTCTTTCGTACTTCTTCGTTCTTTCGTACAAATGGATAGACCATCTTCTCTCTACAACTCCCATTAATTCCTCCACCGATCCGGATTGTAATATTTCCCGCAGATCGTATAGGCTGGGCACCTTTCTCTTCTTTAGCATCTTGATGATGAAGGTCGCCAAGCATGGGGGCCATCTTCTCCACTTGCGCATTCTCGATATCTTCGGTCGTAAATCTTTTCTTCCCCTTTCATGGCCCGTATAAAGTTCTCCAGTTCCTCTAGATCGTCTAGCCACGTCCAAATGATCGGCCTCCTCCGAACTGTTGCTGTTGCTGGGAGGGCGTCTCCGTTTCTTGGCTTTCTCCAGTTTTTCTTCCTGTTCCATCCCATTCTGGGTGGGGTCATTCTGTATAATCGAAAAGACTGATTCAATCTCCGCTTCGGAATTCGTCCGTCTCTACCGCCGTGAACTGTTCCTGTCCGCCAAGTTGACTTCGGTGATCAATAGCCGCTACCGGGGGACGTGAACTTCTTATTTCCCGTTTACAGGTCAACAAGGTTGATCTCGCAGAAGGGGTCGCCGGAGAAAAAATTGGCGGGGTACTTGGGGGGGGGGGGTCCGGCCTGGAACCCTAAGGGTTTTAGGGCTGGGGGCCTTTAACACTAGTTATAGGGAAACAGCTGTTTCCGTGGAGCTTAAGAAAATATCTAAGTCCCGGACTAACAGATTGTAATCTGCCGCTTAATATTTTCAACAATTTCGGAATACATGATGGAAGTTCAAAATCTGTTATCTATTTTCACTTTCTTTAGGGTGGTGTAATAGAAATTCCCAAAATAAGTTATCTTAAAATCTGCTAATTAATATTCTTGTTAACTCGTCACATATATTCTTGGGAATTATAGTACTGTAGTTGTGCAATTTTCAGCATTTGTTTTAAAAATATATATTGTCTTAAAATATTGAAATTATCTTCTGTGGTGAATATAAATGTCTATTACAGTAGAACAATTATCCTTTTCATCGTCTTTCAGTGGAGAAAGGCGAATTCTTTCTACCTTTTTATCCTTTAAACTAATTGAAGGGTAGTGACACAAACACACACACACACACACACACACACACACACACACACACACACACACACACACATATCCTAAAGTATCAGGCTCACGTATTCAACTTTTCATATGTTGGCACCTCTTTTCCACCCTATTTAATTTAATCTCTGTGTGATAATTTTGCTTAATAATTTTTCTACACACCTCCTTTGGAATAACTGTTAAAAATTTCAACTTTTTTTTGGGAAGGAAAAAATTAATTACGTCGATATAAATAAGTGTTTACCCATTTAAATATATAACCGGTTTGCTATAACTTTCACCCCTTACGGGTGAATAAAAGAAATCCTTTTTTTAGCAGTAGCATACTACACAAGGATGCTAGATTTCAAGTTTCCAGATTTTTCGGTTTCGGCCTTTCTTCTCAAATTTATTTATTTATTTAATTTAACCTTTTAACGGTTGTTAGACCAAAGAGATTTTGCTTGCTATTCCGAAGAACCCCTCCCGGTTGAAATATCACTGTCAATTTTGAGCTTTTTAGTCAGTTGAGAAATGAAAAAATTAATGATTAGTCTGTGAAGACTTTTAGTTTATAAATTCCTGAATATTTATTTAATGAAGAGAAAAGTGTGGGGATTTTCTCCAGGATACTTAAAACTTAATGTTTACTCTGCACTCTTAAAAACCTAAAATTAGTACGTCCAGTTCTGTATCTCTAATAAATATCAGAATTTTCCTAACCAAATCAATCGACACATCCAAATCTACCGAAGACTAATCTCAAAATTTTAGAATCGTTTCCTGTGAATAGTCCCACATATAAAGATGATATTTTAGAATCTCATGAGATGATTGCAATCTCTGGATATGATATTTCTCGGAGTAAACCTATATTATAAAGATGCCTAAGAAATAATCCATTTCTAGTAATAAAATATAGGATCTTTTTCAAAGCGTATTTACATTCTTTATATCAATGAGGGATTCGAGATAGGTCTGTTACATTTACTGAGCAGCTTTTCTAAAAATTAGTTCTGCATATTTACATAAAATAAACATTTGCTCATTATAATCCTATTCGAAAACTACACTTAATTTTTTTAACAAAAATAGGCTCATTATGGTAAATTGACATTTCTTTTTTCGCAACCCTATCAGCACTATCATTACTTTGTACGCCTTTGCGATCGAAAGGTAAATGGGAAAAACTACGGAAATATATTTCTACTATATTCTTTATGAAAGCTTAATTTCATAATAATCTATTAGTAAAATCCGATTTTATTAGCTTTAATCTTATGAGATAATGTTAATGGAAAGTTTTAAAATATTAAGTTGATAAAAATAAATTTTAATCAGTTTAAATATTTATTTAAATAATTTTTTGTTATTAAAAATTCAAATTAAACTATTTCATACACATAACGCTCATGAGTTGATGATGCAATTAATTATTCGTGTTACTTTATCTTGTACATCGTTAAATAACACATGCATTTAATAAATAAGATTAATCGACCACACGCGTTGCGTTGATTGGTTAATCACATATTTACTAAAACCAATATGTATCACTCAATCATGTGATTTGTTAGATTAGTTTATTATATTATTGATATTGTAATTAATACAAAAGAAAATATACAATTAATTATTATTTTAATTTAGTTCACGTGATTTGTAATTAATATTTAATTAACAAAACACTTTCAAGTAAATAGATGTAGTTTAATTATTATTAAAAATTAAATTAACCACTGATTATTTTTTAGAGCACCGTTTCCTTTCAAAATTTGTTTCTTATATGAGGATGTATATAAAGGTGGCTTCGCTTTAATTATCCAGTAAATCATTTTGTAATCGTAACAAAAGCCTTCTACAATTAATCATTTTTGTATTAATAGTAAACCCTTTATTTTTATTGGTAAACTATTTTAATATCATTAATAGAGTAAATCATCATGGAACATCACGATTTTAAATCTTGAGTAAGTCATACAATCTGCTAAACCAAAGTTGCATAAAACTCAGTACAGTAAAAATCAGTTGTTATAATCATGTTAGAAAATAAAAAAATAATTCATTAACTATATTGCTTTGCATAAATAACTTCTTGCACTTAACATTTATTTTCCAGAATTCGCAACTTGCAAATCTCGTATGTCAACATCCTTGTCAAGGAGAGATGAAATTCAATATCTACAGAATAATGCGATCTGCTAGATAATAAGTTATTTCTCCTCGATCTCTATGGAGAATAGCCCTACTTCAGATTCCTATTGTTTCCTTTCACTACTTAAAGTAGGGAGAAAATATTCCTTACCTAGATCCTACCAACGCCTTATGTTAACCGTCAGTTTTTCCGTATGTTACAATAGCTGTAGTAAAAGCAACATATCTAGAGGACCAAGCCTTGATCAAAATCCTGTAGGCTTGGTTAGTGTGAAGTAGAAGCTTTTTTTTCTAGCCTCCTGAACCATTGTTGATATTGCTTCAGAGGATGAGATAAAACGATAATTTTGTAATGTGTGAAAATGTCATGTCTCTCCGATCGATTCGAACCCGAAGTCTCTGGATGAAAGACCTCGCTACCACTCGCACCACGGAGGCCGGCGTGACTAGTAGTTTATCGCCAAATAGGTTTTTGTGTTTTTTCAATTACTTTTCTATATTTTTTTACTACTACAAGTATTTCTGTTAATAACTTATGTTTTAATTTCATTCTCTGTAACAAGAGGAATTTTTTATGAACAAAAAATTTACACGTTTACATAAATTAAATCGGAATTATTTTACTTAAAAAAAATTTCCAAACAGGAGGAGTTTCTTGAAGTTATTCTGTTGTCATTTTTTTGTATACATTTAAATATAAGTATCCAATCTTACTTTTCA
>JAAAKQ030029404.1:0-17286 GCA_010016005.3 Zanna intricata
TCTAATGGAAGAGTGTACCATATATGAGGACCTCAGAAAGAGGTTCGGCTTAGTAAATAAAATTGCTGCTGATTTGGGAAATGGAAATGAAGGAAAAATAGCTGCTTATCTGCACGCCAGTGGACTATTAACTAGTGTATAGTTTACACAAAGCTGTAATTACAAATAATGAAGTCGAATTTTATGGATATTGAAATTTAATAATTGATATTGTTACATATTTCATGTTGTTAATTTATTTTTCTTTTGAATATCAGGGCCCTTTACACCATGTAAGTGTTCTTGTTTTCATTGTCTATCTTTGTAACGTTTTGAGTTTGTCTTAGTGTTTATAAAGAAATGTTAGGGCACTTTACACCCTAACATATGACGGTGATTAATTAATGATGAAATTTAAAAGAATGTGACGTGGGCTAATGACCATAGCAGTCGTATAATTATAATTGCCCGTAAAAAGAAAAAAAAATAGTAATAATAAACAGAGATTACGTACTAGACAGAATTTAAAATAATGGTCAGGATTTATTCACATGTAGTTAAATAAGGTCCCATCAATAAAAGACATAAGCCAAAATAAAAATAACGAAAGACTACAACATAAAAAGACATGACAACAAAAGGCTAGTGGTCATGGTCTTGCATTAACAATAATAGTACAATAGATAAGACAAGTATAAAGTTCTTTTACTACTAATAACTTTGCCGTTCATAAAAAAATAACTACCGTAACAGTTTATAATCGAAATTTAGTAAATTATCTCTTTTACTTATGGTCTGACAGCAACTCACCGAACCATTTTTTGTTTTCTTGTACTGAAATTACTTGTAACGTCACTGTAATCGCGCCGAACATAGTTCACTAGAAATTCGCTTCTTCTCTGACCTAGCAGAATACTCTCGCTGGGCACACTAAGCTCACTCATGGATATCTGATGACGCAAATAGATGCACCCATTTGTGAACGCTGCGACTGCTAACAAACAGTGTACCACATCCTTGTGGACTATATCTGTTATGGAGAATTGCGTCGCAAGTTTAACCTAGGGGCTAACATGCAACTATTCTAGAAGATGATGAAATGTTATCATATTTTTTACTGTTCGTTAGGGCCGTCCGTTGGTATTCAAGTATTTGAATTAGTGTAGTATGTTTTAACTATTCATGCCAATTGCCCTAAAGCAGATGGTAATTTTATTATTTTAATTGAGATATATCTTTGTTTATTATAACAAATATATCATGTTCGGGCGATGATAACGCAGAAGCGTTTTACACCCAGTAAAAAAAAAAAAAAAAACATTAGTGAGATCAACGTCTATACCAATTACCGTGAAATTTATTCACTGATTCTAATTGGAATTAAGAAATAGAAAAGGAAAAACAATCTAAATTACCTAGTAACAATTCAATTAAGTATTTTAACAAGTTGAGAAAAAGAGATCGATGTAAGGATGTATACACAGATACAAGAACAGATTAATGTTAGATAAGAAGATAGGTTGAAGAAATGTAGAACGAGTAAAAGTGTTTGTAATGACAAGCGAGCAGGCGCGTGCATGCGTGTGGATAATTGCAAGAAAGTAAAGAGAAATACAGAAACAAAATAAAATAGAAATAACGAGATTAAAGTAAGATTCTTAGGATTAAGTCTTTGCAAATTGAAACAAAAGCGCTTAGAATTACTGTAAATGCTTCAAAAAAAGGAAGTAATAGAAGTTTGATTACTAAAGAATATAAATAATTTTAACTAAATCAACAGAGATTTAAATAATTTTACTCCTGAAATATTCTACTCTTAACTAATTAATAAAACTAAAACACTTTCAGCAACTGCAATTTTTTTTGTAATAATACAATATGTAGAGGTTTACATTCTCATCTTACAAACATTTCTCTGTATGTAATCTAGTAAACGTTATTTATTCTTTGTAATCCGACACACACAGGAGGAGTGGTAATGAGTTTAACTGTTATGCATCTTTGTTCCCTTTTGTAGTTTCACAGATCCAATCAATTATAACCAACATTTGGGTAGTAACTGGTCTTCGGTCTGGAAATAACATAGGCTATCGTAAATTGTCTTAACGAAAAAGGGGAGGATGCTACACTGGAAGAAAAAATTAAAAAAATTTCCATATTCAAATTGTAATAATAATATTTCATAAAACGATAAAAAATAAACACCTTTTGCCCTACTCGTAAAGATAGCTATTTTTACACGGATTTGAATACTAAATCATGGACACCGGTGTTCTTTGGTGATTGGGTTTCAATTAACCACACTTATCAGGAGTGGTCGACCTGAGAAGGTCTTGTTGTACAAGACAACACTTCATTCATAATCATACATATCATCCTCATTTATCTTCTGAATTACTTCCTTACACTAGTTCCGGAGGCTAAAACAGAAAAAAGAGAACTCTTAAGGTAAAGCAATTGTAACTAGCCTCTTAAATCTCAAGTGCTTTTCATCTTTAGTCATACGCATAAAACGGAGAGTGACTTTTACTTTTTTACAACAAATTTTATAACAGAGAAAGTAGAGATTTGTATAAAAAAAAAGATATTGATTATCAATTTATACACAAAATAAAAGAAGGAAAAGACGTAAACATCTTTAATGCCAACCACCAAATAATACCGGTATCCAGCATCTAGTATTCAAATCCGAATAAAAGGAATTACCTTTATTAGGATTGGTACCTGAAAATTCTCTATTTAATTCATATGAAATGAATGCTACAAATGCTGTTTTAAATTGTTAGAAAAGTTAATATTAGTTTCATTTTAAAAATTTTAAAGCCTATAAGATTATTACAGACTCGTCCTTGTATAAGAAAAATCTATACATAGAAATAACAATCAGAGTCAGTTGTAATTCATATTCAGTATAAATAGATCTGTTTTAAAAATCCTTAAGTACTTTTTATTAATAAAAGAATTTTTATTTTAAATGAAAATGAGAACTGTTTATAATTAAAAACTCTGATATATTACCTAATTATCTGGCTAAAATAAATATTATTTTAAGTCCTCCTACTACGGAATGAAAGTGACAAGATATGCTCTAGAGATAAGAAGATAAGTATCTATTAGAAATATGATGAATACGTTAGGAAAATGATTAATGATAAAAAAAGAGGAGTGATATAAAAAAGAGATGGTAGAATTAGGGATGAGAACGTAGAAGGGATAAAGATATTACAAAAGTGCCCTTCAGGCTTAACATTGACCGTAGTATTACAAAAGATGTTTTAAATTGTTAGGAAAATTAATATTATATCCACTTTTAAAATTTAAAAGCCTATCAGATTATCCCACAAGAAGTACAAGCAGGTCATTTTTTATTTTGCTAATTGTAAGCCGTTTATATCATGCGAGTGGTTTTACTTGCTTGATATTGGTTTTCATCCAACTGCGGTTGTTTATACTAAAATAATTTATATTTAAATAATTTAAAATAAATTTCTAAGATATCTCTAAATTAAAAATTTAATGCGTACTACCACCCTTGTTAAAGTTCATTCCTTGGAATATATATAATTAAATGTATTGCTTTTCTTTTTATAAAGTTTGTAATAAAATTTATATTCCGGAATTTAATTTTTTTTCTCATACGGACAAATATAATACTTCACATTCCTTTTCTCTGTATACTAGATATTATAAATCCTATTATCTCAAAATCTTAAGATTAATTAATATTGTAGTTTTTGAATTAATTACTAAAAAAAAAAAAAAAATTAAAAAATATTTGTGAAACAGAATTTTACCTTTTAAAATAATTTTTTGTTATTTTTTAATGGAACTCAAATTGCATCTTTCATCTTTTCTTTTATATCTAAAAAAAAAAAAAAAAAAAAAAAAAAAAAAAAATGTAACCGAAGTTATTTTCTTTTTATTTTTGTTTTCTTTCTTATATATCATGAAGATTCTCTCTTATATTATTCTCCCTTATTTAAGGTATATCACGAAAATCTCTCAGAACTGTAATAATCTATTCTACTAGTGAAAATAATACAAACAAAATCATATAAACGTATATCTTAAAATGCTTCGTTTGCGAATTACGGGTGGTGAAAGATTTCTTAGATTTCAGCTACCTAGGTGAAATGAGGTCGTACTGAAATGTTTAGAATGTTAATTAAGGAGCAGAATTAGAGATTTCTTATGGTGTTTTACTCGAAAAATCGAATAAAACAGGTCCTAGAACTGTATATTCAGTAGATTTTGAGAAATTTTGGTCAAAAACCAATAAAGTGGGGGTAAAAAACCGTGTTTTTTGTTAAGTACAATAAAATTGTTAAATGGGTAATAAACACGTAAAATTTAAACAATGCTTGTAGAGAATTTAATTATGAACAAAATGGTGTTACATAAACTGAATAAAACAAAGAAGGGTTAGAAAAATTCTTATTTCATATAGAAACATACATTACTACATTTTTAATAAAAGTACATATATTTAATATAAATTAAAATCAATTCAAATTGATTTTGGAAATGGAAATATACACACCAACTACAAAATAAAAATTACTTAGATAATAATTTTTTTATTATTTACACTAAATTATTTGAAAAAAAAAATGTTTTGTTTACTGACAAGGCAAATTTCACTCGCGATGGCGTCAAAACTTACGTAATGAGAGTACATGGCAAGAAAATCTTCATGAAACGGTGGAAGATAATTTTCAACATTGATTTTACTTAATGTATGTTCCGGCTTTCATCACAATCAGCTGTTATCACCGTTCATATTACCTGGCCGCTTAAAGGCTGAGGTCTATTTGTTCGTTCTTCAAACGAATTATCGCAGCTGCTTGAAGAAATTCCTCTTGCTCTGAGACGCAAAATATACTTCCAGCGCAATGGGCGCGCCTTCCCACTTGGCTTCTACTGCCTCCACTCACTTAAATCATAATTTTCCTGAAAAATAGAAGGGTTGTGGAAATCCACATTCCTGACCGCTAAGATCGCCTAATCTAAGACCTTTAAACTTTTACGTCTGGGAATGGATGAAATATATTTGTATACAAAAAAAAAATACATTCTCGTGAGGAATTAACTATCCACATCATGGATGCGGCTGAGCAACTTAAGGACAGGAAAACTAAAAAAAACTACATGTTTTTTAGTTATTCAAGGACAGAAAAACTAAAAAAACATGAAAAAGTAAAAAAGCAACAAAAGCAGTTTCAGAAGTGTTTCAAGATATGTGTTGAAAATGGCGGCTCATTTTTTAGATTTATAAACTGGTATGTATAATGTACGTTGGTCTAATGTACTGTTTCTAAGTAATTTTTCTACCTTTTCTTTGTTTTATTCAACTTATCTTACGTTATTTTGTTCAAAATTAAATTCTGTAAAAATTTACATGATCGCCATTTTCAAATGGATTGAGAGATCAGCTTCATTATTTTTACCAGTAAACTTTTGAATACCCTAGCAGTATCCACCAAATTCCTCTACGAAGTTTTTTCTTCAGTCGACTCAAATAAAATACTAGATTACATGGCGCAAGCAATGATTGAAAAATTATGCGTTTGAATCACACCATCTTAAGCCAGTACAATATAGATTTTATATTTTGAAGAGAGCTGCTGTTAATCTAAAATAAATTCGGTAAATAACAAATAAAATACAAACTGATGTAAGGAAAAGTCCAAAATCCAAATTTTTTGGGATTATTTGGACATTTTGGTTCAGTCGATTGCAATCAAAAGGGGAGGTACACACCTAGATGTTACAACAGTCCTAAATCTAAAATTTCAACATCCTACAGCTAATCGTATTTGAGTTATGCGAAATACGTACGTACGTACAGACGTCATGCCGGAACTAGTAAAAATGGATTCAGGAATAGTCAAAACGAATAGTTCCATTGAAATCTGAAACCGACATTTTCCCGATCACATCTTTCCTTTATCCTTTACTTTGAACAAGGAAGTAAAAATCTAAAAAATTGTTTTTTTTTTTTTTTGTAAAAAAAAAATAGATTTACAAATATATTTTAAATAATTTCCAGCTGTTTTATTCCACTTCTTCCAAATAAATACTACAAAATATCTATTTTTTTCAAACAGATATGTGTGTATCCTACGCACAACATTTAGGCCTGTATTTGTTCTTATAACTTTGAATTCCGTGAACCGATTTTCTTCAAAGTTTGTAGACTTGAATACATTACATCTTTGTAAGAAAGAATACATTACATCTTTGCAAAAATTGGAAAAATTAGGGGACATTTTGGCCAAAATAGAATTTCAAATCTTTTTTGAGGCACTTTACCAAAAACATTTTCTTTTAAAAAATGACATTTTGTTTTGTCAAGATCACAAATTACCAAACATTTTTATTTAATATTCACCCCACCCCAAAAATTGAATTTACGTAGTTTTCTTTCTTTAGATTTATCTTGATTCAGAAAATGAGTCAACGGAATCTATATTTTTTTCTTCATCAATATGTTGTTTTTCATCTTCAAACAACTATAATAATTTTTTGTTCCAGTCTAATAATCTTTGGTAACAAAAAAAATTATCTGTTTAATTAAATTTTTTTTTTTTAATTTATTTTAAAATTTAAACTCATCTTGCAAGTTACCGATTGCATTTAAAATGTAAAAAATCTTAATTGTTTGATAGCCCTTACTCTTGAAAAAGTATTTATTGGAAAGAAAAATTAGTCAAAAGTTTCTCCCTTCCCAGAAAATAACAACTTTATTAGTAGATATGACCCTATTTTTTTAAATTATTTTTTTAAAATTTATTATCTCCACTTGGATGTTATTTTCTTAAAATTAATTGTACCCGAATGCTTTCCCTACGGTATGAACCTCCGAAACAGAAAAAAAATTCGCAATTTCAAATTTTTAATATTTAAAAAGTATTTTGTTAAACAATGAAGCCTATTAAAATAACTTAAAATATTAAATAAACTTTATAACCCTATTAAAATAACTTTATAACCCTCTTCTGATGGTGAACCTCCCAGATTAAAAAAAAATATATTGAAAGAAAATTTATTATTTCGATTTTTTAAATTTATTTAATATCAGTTTTAGAATTCAATTTAATTATTAACAAAAGGCTCTTAAATTTTTAAAGAATCGAAAATATTTTTCGAGATTGTGATTCTAATAAATTAATATTAAAAATGTTGGTAATTAGTTTATTTGTCGAACTTATTATTTTTTTTTCAGAAATTAAAATTAAAAGATTTAAATATATTCAAAACAAATAATTTTATATTGAACAAAAAATAAAATAAAATTTATTACTGCAACTTTTATAACTTGGAAAAAAAACAAGAATACAAAACAATAGTTCCATCTTTCAACGTTTATTAAGTCCTCTACAATTGTAGAAATAATGATTCTTTTTTATGTTTATTTATTTAATTATGTTTCATAAAATTATATAAATTAAAATAGATATTTTTACATAAAAATGTGAAAAGAAAATCATAATTTGGTTATTGTTTTTCAACAAAAATTGCTATATCATAAAGATAAAAACAAAGCTTAAAATGATTGAAAAGATTGTTTTCAAAAGTGAATTGCATTAACTTAAACGCCGTAACCGGGAAAGTTATGCAATTCTATGCCGGCTTTTTTCAGACATACAAGTATTGTATAACCTACTGCTTTCTTCAGTTTAGTTAATGCCATAGCATCAACAAGTAAATTTACAATACAAATTAATTTGCGTATAAAATTCAAAATTTATTTCATGTGTGTAAAGTTATTTAATAAAAATATAATAAAATAAAATCGCAAAGAAAAATTGCAGTAATGAAAAATGAACATTTGTATTAACTTTGCTGTTTTTTTCCTCTTTTAATTTAATTTTATTTTATTAGCAAGATAAAATAAAACTAAATTGCCTGCTTGTGAACTAATCGAGTTTGTTTTTTAATTAACCAATGCGACAGTGGTCGGATTAAGAGGAATATATATTCTGAGCTTATTTGTTTATTACGTTTTTTTTTTTTATCTTCCATAATTAAGTAAAGTAATTAATTTAAATATAATATTAAAATCAGCTTACCAATAGATTAGTTAAGTGACTATACTTAAATGAATGTCATAATTGATAACAATTGTAACATTCTTACAAACCGGCCAACACTTACTTATTTTACTTTAAACTTAACCATTTTTAACTTATGACGATCAATATTTTGATTTTAACTATTTCTTGTGAAATTTATATATTTTTATATTAAATTATTATAAGATCAATTCTCCTGAAGATGGTGAAATAGACGAAAACTTTTGAGGGAATTAAGCTAATCTATTGGTAAGCTGATTTAAATATTATATTTAAATTAAATTATACTTTACCAGCGGTGCCATGTTTGAAAAACTTAATTTAAATTACAGTATTTAACTTAACTCAATAAAATTTGGTCTGCTTCTGGTAGTTAAAACCTTATACAAGAACTGTTTGCAGTTTACGTTCAAATAGTATAACTGTACTCTACAATTCTACGTTTGAATGGCTGAGGAGAAAACTTTAAGGTCTGCGGTAAATTACTAAGGCCTGTTAAACGTTGCATAAATTAGTAACTCAAACAAAAAGTTCACTCATTTACTTGTCAACAATGATAAATAGAAATCTGTTTGATGGTTTTTGGCGAAGATCTTTAATTTTTAACACTCAGTTGTAAATTATAATACACGTATATAATTTAACTTGAAAAAGTCAGATTGAATAACAAATAACAATGTAAAAGTTTTCAGTTTAAAATTTTTGTTATTTTTATAAATAATAAAAATACATGCATACGTAAATAACTATTATAATTTTCAAACTTTTTTTATATACCCATGATTATTTTTACCTTTTATCACACCACTGCTTTTCTCTAGCGATTGCTGTGCCTCAGTTTACATTTAATATTTTCTAAATAGTATCTTTATTAAGATTGAATAAATAATCAAGATTGCCCAAAATAATCAGTAAAATCTGTATTACCCGAATTACAAAAAGCTCTGTTTTGGAAAACCTTGTTTTTTTAAAAATTAATATATAAAATTGAATAATTTTTAAAATGTTTGATTCTTCATCTAAAATAGCATGAAATATTTATTTCTCTTTAAAGGCAAAAAATACAAATATTTTATTATTACTTGGAAAAGACAAGCAATATATTAACGTAATATTAAAATCTAAGAAAAATTAATGAAATTTTTAGGAGAGAATTTTAAAATATAAACAATTAAAAATTAAGTACACTTTCGAAAAAGAATACAGTTTAATAGTGCTTTATGCAACGAGCCTATAATGACAGGCACTGAAGTATAAGTGGGAAGTAAGTTACAACATGAGCCTTGGTGAGTGTCATAAACTTCGTAAGGGAGCAATTATAGAGGCCATTATAGAGAACAGAATATCGTTTTTTTCTGCAGCTACAAAAATATTAGGATTATTGATTTTAATCGATGATAGGATACATGGAATGGAATATTTTTTATTTTTCAAAAAATACATTTCAATGGCAATATATTAAATTCTACCTTTTCTGTACTACTGATCTAAACACACTCCTTCCTTAAAATCTGACATTATTAACAAAAGGATAAATAATTATAGAAACTTACTAAACTAAACTAAATTTGAAAGTACATCAATAGGTTACCTATTGATGTACTTTCAAATTTTCCTCTGCTTGCTCGGATTAAAATAAAAGTAAAAAAAAAATCAATTGATACATTAAACAATACCCGCTTTTGATTGGTCAGTGGTTAAAAAGAGTAGGCTTTTGATCCGTTGAACACTTATATAATAATGAAAATCTATTTCATAATGACCCTTATTATGATACAGGTTCTTAAACTTAAATTACAAGTTCCAGCTGTGTAATTTAAAAGTTATAATACAACCGTAAAAAAAGATATAGAAGGAATGAATTATAAGTACCTTAATGAAGTTTAATGAACGAATTACATAGCAAGAAAGTGACGAAGGTGATAAGAGAGATTAGATTTCGTAATCAAGAAAATCTAATACAATTAGCTAACTATTTTGAAAACGTGCTGAATTCCCCAATCTTAAAGAAACCTTTAATTTCCTTAATAATAATCGAAACCCTAAAATTTTCCAAGCAGGAAACGCAAAAAAAATAAAAGAAATAATAAAATCACTTAAAAACAATAAAACATATCGAGAACAGTTTATTTGCAAAAATTCTGAAATATGCCAGCGATGAACTGAGCAAAAAACTGGAAAGAATTTTTTTTAAATCTGGGAAACAGAAAGAATTCCAGAAGATTGGAGAAATCCTTTAATACATCTCCTCCACAAAAAAGGAAATAAAACAAAGATCAACAACTACAGAGGAGTTTTTCTGTTTTTAAATCTCATACAAAGTTTTGTCCAAAATATTATGAAGTAAAATACAGCCGATAATAGAAAAAGAAATAGAAGATTTATCAAGATGGATTTAGAACCTTGAAGAAATTGTGCAGAGAAAATCTTTAATCTAAAACAAATTTTAGATACCAAAAAATTAGTTATAGTTTTTATAGATTTTAAGAAAGCCTACGACTCTATCCACAGGGAATTTCTACTTAAAATCCTTGAAAAAATTTAAAACAGGTCCCAAGACAATGAACATTATAAAATAAATATTAACAAATACAAAATCAAAGTGAAATTCTTACGGGAACTTTCTGAACCATTACAAATTAAAAAGGGAGTAAGGCAAGGAGATAGACTGTGCCCGATCTGCTTTAACTGTCCCTTGAAAAAGAGAATGGTAGAAAGAACTTAAAAAGTTCAACACACATGAAAATATAAAAAATGGGCTAAAACCAAATTCATAAATACAAACATTCTGGCTTTAGCAGACAACATCGCGATAAAGCTAAAATAAAAATTCAAAACTAAGCGAATGTGCAAGTAAAATTGCACTTTTATTCTCTTTTTCAAATTTCTTATGAAAAAGAGAATAAAAGTCAAACCCTTAAAATTTCCAAATAAGTAGAGTTAAAAAAAAATTATAAATACAGAAATATATAAATTGGAAAATCATTACATCGAATATAATCGGAAAAAATGGAATGAAGAATAGAGTACGAAAAATAGAAATTGCCTATCATCTCACAAACAGTTACAATAAAAGATGCCTGTCACTACTAAAAATTGTGGCACTATAAAACTGTAGTCCTACCAGAAGCAATGTGTGGGACAGTTTTTTTTTTTTTCAGAATAAGAAAGAGCAAAAGTAGAAAAAACGAATTTTAAGAAAAGTTTATGGATCAGAATATGACGATGGAATTTACAAATTGAAAAGTGAACAAGAAATTTAAAAATATGTACAAAATAAAGGAGACTTAATCCGGAAATAAAGATTACAGTATTATAGAAATTTATGCAGAATTGACTATCAAAGGATAATAAAACAAGTATTTAATTTCTATATAAACAGAGCCACAAAGACCAACCAGTTTAAAGAAACAAAAACAGATATATTTGTTGAACATTTCATATTAAACATTTCTAAGGATCTGTGTATAGATAGAAATAGATTTAGAAAAGTGATTTCAGAATCTAAGTTTCCAGAGAGAAAAAAAAAGATGTCATATGTTGACCTGAATATATGGACATAAGAAAGGCGATTACAATAAAGCGAAAGAATGAATACCTTTTAAGAAAAGAAATCAAAACTATGAACACACAGACTGTAAAAGTCTTCCAGGAAAAATGAAAATGAATAATTGAAAACAGATTAAAACTTTTGAGATTTAGTTTATTCCAGTAAGACTTTAATCTATAAGAGATAAAATCTTGATTACAGAGTGTAATCAAGAATTTGAAGATTTATACAATTTTTAATCACTAAAAATAATATGTTTTGTATGCTTACTTAAACCTCACAATATATTGCCTCGTAATCTACGAAATAAAGTAAAAGGTTATGTACAATTATCATTTCCATTTATCAATGGGGCATATTAGTGTAATATCAGATGACATGAAGGATTCAAGGGTTGATCTTTTTTTTCCCCTCCCCTGGGTTGGACCTCCAATAAAGTATGGTATAACCCAGGAGAGGAGCATCTCACACTAGTGATAGTCTAGAGTGCGAAACAAGAAAAAAACCGGAAAGGAATAATTTACTGTGGCGTTGGCGTTGGCGCCTACTGTCGCGGAAAGTCGTTGATCTACTGTGATCCAAATTCACCACGATTAAACGGATGACAACTGATAACTCTCGCACAGATGACATCCAATAAATTAGAATTAATCTGAAGGAGCAATAACTGTCAACCGTTCATTCCATCGAACTGCGTTCAGCAGCCAATGTTTTACAGAAGATTTCTAGTTTGAATTAATTTTTCGTAAATTGACTGAATGCAAGTTTTTTTTTAGTTGTTACATATGCTCGTTTGGTGAGTGGAATTTCTATATCACTACCAACCCTTAAGAAAGTGTTCGTTCCATTCCGGTCGCTGAGGAGAAAAATACTGAGGAAAATGTCCAAAATTATTGTATTAATAATACAATATGTATTATACATAATGTACAAAATATGTATAATTTTATTTTCAATTAAATCAAATATTACAAACTCTAATTATTATTCTAACTTACTACCATAATTGATTTAGATTTCTTAATAATAATAAAGTTTAGACAACATTTCAAATTATTGGAAATTGGGTATCTCAAAAGGCAAGCCTGTTTCAGAAATTACCAGAAATATAATTAATACAAAAAACCATAAATCTTTTCATTATAGAATTCCCTTCATTTGTACTTATCGACCTTATTACTGTAATCAACTATTCAAATACAGAAGACAATCATATATCACGATCGATATCATCATATCACTTAGGTCCCGGATTCGAAGCCCACCAGGCTGGTTTAATGGTTAACGCTACATCGCAGATCAGCTGATTTCGAAGTCGAGAGTTCTAAGGTTCAAATCCTGTACAAGTAGTTATTTTTACAAGGATCTGAATACTAGATCGTGGATACGGTGTTCTTTGGTGGTTGGGTCTCAATTAGCTACACTTCTAAGGAGTGGACGACCTGAGATTGTACAAGACTACACTTCATTCACATTCATACATATCATCCTCATTCATTCTCTGAAGTAATACCTTACCGTAGTTCCGGAGGCTAAAACAGAAAAAAGAGAGAGAGAGGTCCCGGGTTCAAATCCCGGTCAGGCACGGCATTTTTTACACACGCTACAATTTATTCATCTCATCCTCTGAAGAAATACCTTAACGGTGGTTTTGGAGGTAAAAAAAAAAAAATAATAATCACATATATAACATATATTGAACGACATGAAAAGCCAGAGCAATTGACATACATTCGTCAAAGAGTTCAAATATTCCTGTAATAACGTCACAAATCTTCAAACCTAATAATTATTGCAATCAGTCACAACTGACAGGAACAAACGATCTGGATCACCATCTCAAATAAATTATTTAAAAGGCATATTTTTCTCGCAGAATAAGTCCCAACTACCTTAATATTATTAAATATTAAATTATAAATCTTAAATCTAATTATACGATATTTTGAAATTTTCACTTTTAGGAAAGAGAAAAATAATTTTTCCCTTATTTCTACCAGACTGTTACAATATTATGATCTCCTTCAATACGTCCGATTTTTAAACAAAAGTTACCCATTAATCTAATAATATACAATTGTCTTATAGGTAATATTTTTAATTTCCTAAAAATAGTTAACGAATAATTGAACCTAAACTCATTAACAATTGACTTTACAATAAATATGTTTTTGGATTATAATTAATGGCTCAATAACAGATTTATATGTACTTCCAAAACATGTTATTGCATAATTGATTTTGAACTGCACAAGAGAAAAGTACATTTTCATTACAACTAGCATTAGTAAGCTCATTACTAAGCTATTATAACCATAAAATCGATAGTTATTCAGCTCACTTTTATAGATCCAAACTTCACAGAAAAATTATATTTGAAAGACAGCTAACATACTTTATATTAAAGTAATTAATGAATAATTCAATATTTTTTCTTACACTTTTTATATTTTGATAAATTAAAAGTAACTTCCTTCACTTTTCCACTTTCCAGCATTACACACGCTACTTTAAATCGTAAACATCTCGTAATTGTATAATATTTGAATCATCAACCTAACTTTTCCCATTTCTCAACCAAAAAAAAAAATACTTCTCTCATTTTAATTTTTTTATAAGTACATACGTAAATAAAAACATTAATAAAACCACAATTTAAGCTAATGGTATTTGCATACTCCTCAATCTTCAAAACGTAAAGAAAATTAATTTTCACCATCCTTCTAATCACATCATGCGACCGAAAGTAATACCTTACTTTTCTACAAAACGTGAAAAAAACAACACAAAAATGTTCTTTCAGTGTGTTATATTGTCAACAAATTAATTAAAAATCGAAGCAGATTTTTTTTTAGGAAAGGTCTAATTTTTTATCTTTAATAAAAGTTTCACTTCCATACATGCGTTACATTAGAATTACATTAGAATTTTTAAGTCTAAATCTATTATGTTCATTATTATACCTACATGATACATGATCTATTATTAAACCTAGAATATTCATTATTACTTCTTTAGGAAGCTCATAGATGTTACATAGTATTTTTGAAAGGTATACGTACATTTAAATGTAATAAACAATTAATAATGATAAAAAGCCTAGTGACTGGTTTAAATTTTGAACGGTTAATCTATAAAAGTAATTTTATCTTAGTATTATATCATGATTGCAAATGAAATTAATTTAATTATCAAACACAATTTTTCATAAAATTAGAGGTTCAAAGAAGTAAAGGGGACGATAATCTAGTTCATAAAACGTCAGTGAAAAAAAGTTACAAGATGTAAGATCGGGAAAACATGGAGGCCAATGAAACGTTCATTATCGTCACAGACAGCACGTGCCATCTAATTCTTTGATAGTAGTCTATTCAGTTCACGTCTAACATCTAATTGGAATTGAGGTGGTACCCATCTTGTTGAGAAATTAAACCTAGAAATAAATCTCATACCATTTGTTGATTTATGTGACTTTGTACGAAATGCTCTCTCATATACGCTCCACAATTACCTCGGGTATTAGTGAATGGCCAGTTGAGTTCCGATTACAAATGCATCCTCTTGTTTCAAAGCCAAAATTTCACTTAGGGATACTGGGTGTATCTCCATCAAACTTTCTTCTAGAATTACCCAACATAGTGATAACAAACTGGTAGACGTGAAAATCTAGCACAGAAAATGCCTTCTTGTTTTCGTTGCCAGCCTTATTCTCCTTATCACCGTAGCGAAGAAATCAATGACTACACGACAGCTGTACTAACCTAGTATTAAAAAATATTAATGAATTGAAAGTTCTCGTAAAAGGTACACGTAATATAATATCAATCACATCAGAAATTTTTGGATATCATGAAGAAAAGTTTGCGTTCATAATAACCTAACAACAAGGTGCGTTGGTTAAAGGGATTGCTTTTATTATTCGTTTACAAAAAAATGGTTCTGAATTTTATTTAAGTTCAGAAATCTTGCTTAAGACACAACGCTTCTATTCTTCAGTTTTTTTTCTTGCTACCTGATAAGTTTTATATTCAGGAAGATAAGAATTCTTTGCCGGTATGGAGGAGAAAATTTATTATTATTACTATTAGAAGTATATAAAAATATAAAACGATTTTTCATGGTTTCATAATTCCTTAATGTAATTAAAGGTTTCACAAAAAGAAAGAAACAAGTTGATAGAAGATGACAGATATCATAAAGAATATAACACAACTGAGCTGGAGACCAATTTAATATATTAATTTTTAAGAGAGAAAAAGGAAAAATGTGTTTAACACATCTGTCAAGGTAACGGATGATATCTGTTAGGAATTAACCAGATGTACCCAAGATTTCATGGAATAAAAAATAAAATGAGAGACTGAGAGAAGGAGTATGTTGAAAGAATACGAAAAATAATTTTTAGAATGATAATACTAATAAACATAGCAATAATAGAAAAAAATTAAAAAAAAGCAAGTTGTCATTAAAAAAAATTAGATCGAAAAATTTTATAAGCGAAACTTTGTAAAGTATCAAGAAAAATATTTTTAAAACCTCCGTATTATTTTGTTTATTTAACAACAACGGATTGAAGTTAACTTTAACGTTAACTTAAGGACAATAAAATTAGACACCTTCAAACTTAAACTCTTTATAAGGATTTTATATTTATGCAAGAATAAATGACAAATAAAAAATATTCATTGAAAATACTCAATGAAAATGTTACTTACGTCATTTTTTTAGGATCTATATTTAATGCCTTTTTTTTTAAAACAAATATTATTTATGCTGTGAAGAATTATCAATATACGATATGGGATCACATTTACATATCGAAGCGTAGAAAATATAAATAATATACTCGTAAAAGTAAATTACGTTAAAAATAATGAACTCAAAACTAGTACATTTGGAATAAATGTTACCAAACTTTTTTTAAACAACGTAATTCTACCATTTTTAACAAAAACAATATCTATTCCTGATTAATAGGTGTTTTTTCTTCCTTGTAAGAATTAAAGAAAGTACAGTGATCGCGAAAAATTTCGGTTTTCAGATTTCAACGGAATTATCCGTTTTGACTATCTCCCTGAATCCATTTTGATTACTTTGGTGTGGCGTCTGTAATGTGAGATACGTACGTATGTATGTATCACACATTACTCAAAAACGATTAGTCGTAAGACTTTGTAATTTAGGAATATCGTAACATCTAGTTGTGCATCTATTTTTTCTATTAGAATTGCCTGAACCAAAAGTGTACAAAAAAGTTCAAAAACCCCAAAAATGCGGATTTTTCTTACCTGCAGTAATAAGCTCTAATCGAGAGTTTTTTTAACGTTATATCATAAGTGGTACTTATTTTCCTTGGTTCCAGAGTTATAGCAAATAAAATTTTAATTAATGAAATATTTAGATCTTACAAGAGAAGGCACATCAGTTCGAATAAGATTTTGCCTCCTTTTTCCTTTTTTTTAATTTTATTATTTAATTTAAATTTATTGATTTATTTGTTAGCGCATTAACTAACCACTAGCTGTGCGAGGATAATTGATAAGTTAATAAAAATAAAAACAATAATACTCTGGTAAGAATGAAAAACTGTATAATGAACTTAATTTACAGTAACAGTAACATTTGTATTCAGTCTAAATAACAATAATGAAATTTAACATCATGTCGAATAAAATTACAGCA
>JAAAKQ030029415.1:0-36694 GCA_010016005.3 Zanna intricata
CTGAGATTGTACAAGACTACACTTCATTCACATTCATACACATCATCTTCATTCATCCTCTGAAGTAATACCTTAACTGTAGTTCCGGAGGCTAAACAGATAAAAGAGAGGTTCATTTCAGCCATTAGGTTTATTATGCAAACTGAAATCCGAGTCCCCCAAAACAGTTCAATGGCAACCTCTCACAGGCAACAATCAGGGTGTTAATATCAACAGTTGAAGTACATATGTAGCAAAACCAGAGTTATGAGGAAGGAGTGATGGATAAGGAAAAAAAATGGTTAGCGGGATAGAAACTGTATGCATGAAGAAACAGAGTACGAGACAAACATCCCACCAAGAGGGTAATAAAAAGATTCCTTCTTGTCAAAGAACGCTTCTCACTCAAACCTTTTGCATGAAATCAAAAAAATTTCGTTCAGGTAGGGAGTAGCGCTTTTCCGAACAATTATATTCGTTTGTTCAATAAAGGAAAAGTAATTTTTCCTTTTAAATAGCACTACCAGAGAACGTACAAAGAAAATACAGAAAATGTATCTAAAATCCGAGATTTAGTGAAGGGGAAATCTTGATATTCCTTTGGTAGAGAGTGCAAAGACAGTACATATTAATAATTGGTTTATATTCAGTACATCATTTATTCCTTAAGCCTTAATGAAGGCTTATGACTTATTCCCGGCATAAGGAGCTTCTCCTACCACAAGTGCCGACGGTCTCCTCAGGGAGCGGATGAGCTGTGGTGGATACGAGATACTCTATTGCTCTGGAGTTGGGAAACCTTGCTCCCAAAAGCAAACGTCTTAATGAATTCAACAGTATTAGAATTCAGAAAACCACTGTACTAACAATCCTATGATAATTCCTTGCATTATCCTATGATGCAATCATATGGGTGACGTTTCTTCATATACTTCTATTAAATGTTCTGGAATTACAAGAGACAAGATGTCGTCAGAGACTATTGTTTTAGTCTTTAATTTCAACTTTTTTATATCTCACCAGTGGTCCCTTGCTGCTCCGCAGCGTTATTATTACAAATTAATGTTATATATCTACAAAAAAATCAGCTAAAAACTTACTTCATTTACAGTACGTCTTACCACCAACCCTCTTATTTTTCTTTTTACTTCCCTATCACAAGTGCCTGCTCGAAACCTATTTCCAATCCATCCATACATTCTAATGGACGGATTGGGCTAATTCTTTTTTTTCTGCTCGGAATAGCCCGCAGATACGTCATCAAGCATCGATAAAACTTAAAAGTGATTTTCCTGTAAGAATAACCTCGCTAAGTATTAATTGAGGTAATTTTTACAAAAAGGATGTACAAGCTTTTTGATGTCATATGAGCCATGAAAATAATAATTAAAAGATAAAACAAAGTCCTTGTTGTTATGATGTTTATTATGCATTTAGTAATTTGCAGAGTTTATTAAAAAAAAAAAATAGAAGGGAATCACGTAGAGCAATCAGCAGCCTGGTTTGTTTATATGCTGTACTGATCAGTGCCGGTGCACCCCTTCACTAGTACATCCGTTAATTTAATTTAAAGCACAAGAGGACAATCAGCTGTTAGAAAATACAACAACATAATCCGATTCATTAATTTTTCTTTTTTATAACTTAGTGACCTTTTTTGTATCTATCAATTTAGTTTGTACAGAAGGTTAAAAATTAATTTTAAAAGTTGTGAACATGTCCATTTGAATAGGAATTTCAGAAAAAAATTTCATTTATAAACAAGTATTTACTACTTGTACATTCATCAATAACACGTATGATCACTAATTTCCTTGCTAATTATCGTTAGCGCCATTCAGAACTTTGGAAATCTGGCTATACTTTCCTATTGTTAATTCTGAACCAGCCTCTAATTTCTTTTTTACTTGTGTAAGAGCGGATGACGTTGTCATAATTCTGTTTCATGTTAAGTTTGATAACATTAAAATGTATTGTAAATTAAATGTGTTCTGCCATATTTAAAAAAAAAGAAGTGATTAATTACCCCTCCCACAATTTCATACATACATTTTAAATCCCCGTAAAAAAATGGTTATATGGGGTTTTATCTAACCTATTTCTCTTATATTTCCTTTCTATAATTTATAAATTTCATATCGTCTTTTACTTAATTAGTTTCTCATAATAAATTAGAATTAAGTTTCACTTTTCATTAAGGTAAAACCATAATTTTATAGAATTTTATTGTTTAAATAATTTATATCCGTTTTTTTGGAGAATTATTTAAGAAAATGTTGTAAAAAAAGAATGGTGGTGCTTTCATTCTTTTCCGGTGTTGATTATCAACCCCGTTTATTAGTTTTCTTCTCCGTTAACCTAATACTCGTACTCTTTTTAGGCTTACAGAAAAGTAAAAGTTTTTAAAAAGTTGTTATTAAATTTTATCTAATATCAGAAAATATTATAGTCTATGTTTCGACTAAGAAAGACGAAAAATTACAATTTCTTCAGCATTTCCTTTATAAGTAGTAAAATATGTTTACTTTTGCGAAAGTAATGAATTGGATATAAATTTTTCATTATAATTGGTTGTAATATATGGACATTATTTAAATAAATGTTTTCGTAATATAATTTAAAATCGCGTTTGGTTGACGTATTGAAGATCTTTTTTTACTCTTGGGATTGAAAGTTATAATATATATAAAACTATCCACAAAATTGTTTATATAATATTGGAAAATGAAATAGAGAACTGACAGTGCACCTGTTAATTCTGTGTATTTGTTATGCAGATTGAATAATGTATTGTATTATCGTTGTGGGCTAAGTTGTACGCAAGTCTAATGACATTTGAACTTTTAGATGAAGCTGTCGACAAACAAGATATATCACAAACCTGATGTTTGATTTTTAGGCGCATTTTGCGACGTGACCTCTGAATTAAAGATCAATAAAAAATATATTATTATTTATTTTCAACTATTCTGTACATCGAGTTAATATAAGTTTTTCTTTCTTTCGTTTTATGTTTTAATTACATGAAAACCGTATAAATTATTAATTAACTTAATATTATTGTATGTATAAAAAAAAAATTGAATTATCATTCCCAAAGGTAACTCATTTCAGTTCGATTTGAGGAATCACCTGAAGAAAATAATTTTAGCAAGCTAAAAAACGTTCAATTTAATTAAATTTAAGATACCATATTATTTAAAAGAGTAATATAAAAAAATGATCGTCGAGATGGAAGCAAGCTCTAGTAAATAATTTCTTTGATTTGTCATTTATTGCAATTTATAAAAGTTTTGTATTCCATTGTAATAATATTTATTCAGTGTTTTGAAACGTGTTATAAAGAAAAAGGGGAACAGATATTTAAGGAGAATGGAATTGAAAAACTGAATGTGATATGATTATTTTAATAGAAAGGAAAATATCGAGGTTATATATATATATATATATATATATATATAGAATTGACTTTACTTAAAGAATGAAAGATAAAGGAAAAAAAGTAGATAAATAATATGAATTGGTATTGACTGATACTATGAGCGAACCACCATTATTAGATGAAAAATGTAGAACCACCAGTCATTTGTTTTAGCGCAGTTATTTAAATCTTAAAGTCTCAAATAGTTTTTTAATTACTTTTTATAAATGCACTTACAACCGTTTAACGAAATTCCCGAAGTATTTTTTCAGAATACATCTTTGCCAAACTTACTAAAAAATTGTTTTTGCTTAATTTTTTTTTTCATATCACGTAAATTTTTTAGTACGTGTAATATCATTTTTGAAAGAAGGAATTTTTACCTATTTCATGTTTTATTCGATTCTAAGTCATTAAATGTAGCTGATTATTTTTCAAAAAAAAAAAGAAGTACTTTCTATTTTATACGGTTACACTATCTGTATCATTATTTTTTACTGGTGCATGTATTTTAAGTGGTATTAAAACCGTAACGGTTGTTGCTTATACAGTATAACCTGATACGTGACAGCTTAAGTTAAAAAAATTCCAGCCATCTTCGAAAATAATAAGCACTCAATACCATGCTAACTAGGAAAAAAGGTTTTCCAACTTCTTTTATACCGAACCAAATACAATGCTGCATATCATCCTGTCAAGATCGTTGAAGTGATATTTATTTCTGCGAATGGCATCTTCAATCTGTTTACTTCAGAAACCGACTGTTTAGTGAAAATAATTTTGCTCTTATGTTACTCTGATTGATGTTTCTTGTAACATAGGTGCTTTATATGACGGATAGCCGTAAAAAAGTTAGGTAATGTAAATAAACAAATTAATGATTCTCTTTCTGTTGCAAAACAATATGTTGTATACTCGTATACCGCTCCCACTCGCAGAAGACTTTTCATGATTGCGGCATTTACATGTATCGGCAATAGTAGTGCGAAAGTTACTTCTCGTCAAAGTTAGCGTTGCTCTCTCTGAAAATAATGATGTACATTTTACACTAGGCATAGCGATGAACAAAGTAAGGTTTAGCCTTTAGTTCTGAATATTATTTGCAGTAATTTTACTTTTGGTAGACTCGGTATGCTGATCCGCAACAGTGTCTGATCTGCAAGTGAAGAACTACCGATCAAAAAATATCGAAAAGCCAGCGATCAGGCAGTACTTCAGTTCATTATTCTCAACAGATGATACCTGTCTTACCTGGTAAGGCATGTGTATTATTCTGGGTTATGACTATGCTATTTATGAGAATATGTTTTGTTTCATATCAGGATACTTAAAACATGTTCGGTTGACGTCTAACAGAGAGAAAATAAAGTAACATAAATAATTTTATTCTGTATATAACACAAAAAAAACTTTTCCTGTTTGATACCGACGTAATCATATTTTATTTAACATTAATAATGGTTTACGACATAGATATAAACATGAACCCCATATACTTATTACTATATATGTTTTTTAATATATATAGAAGGACAAAATATCAACATAAATATATTTCTGTTGATATAAATATATTTTTAAAGATTTCTTTCATTTTTTTTTATATTAATGGCTACCTTACTTCCCTATTTTTGGACTATCAACATTATATTAGTGACAGTCTCGTAAAATACATCACTAAAAATGGAAGAAACAAAAATATTGCTGTCATGAAAATTCCTTAATCCATCAAGGAATACTCTTAAGTACGGTAAAAATATAATTATGAAGGAATTTTTAAATCCGATAAAATAAATTGTGTTTTTTATATTTAATTCTTTTTTTAATAGTGTAAGTTTAATAATTTTTTATACTTAAAAGAAATATCACCTAGCTTATAAAAAGAAGTAAAAAATACATAAATATTACTTAATCTAAACCTGTAAAGAGAGCTATTAATAAAATTAACATCACATTTAGATGTTTGAAATATGAAACCTAGTTCTGCCGCATCATTTCAGGTTGTTCTCATTTAATGTGACGTTTATGTTCAGTTTAATAGAAACTGACAATGCATATTAATTAGATAGGACAGTTATACCTTTATTTTGCATTTAACCCTTTTTTTAACAACAGATATAGGATTTAGATAATGAAAAAAATAAATATTTTAACGCCAGATATTTTAAATTATGGACATTTTTTATCTAGTACAATGAATATATTTTTCAAATGAAAGCCAAAATATTTATGTCGTTTCGTTTTGTCGATTTATATTCTTTATAGTTATATTCTTACATTCTTATAGTTATTATTATATTACATTCTTAATATTCGATCTCTAGTATCAAGTAATAATAAATTTTTAGTATATCAGTGAATATCTTATTATCTTCACCAAAACTTAAATTAAAATAAATTTTCTTCAATATTTTGTAAATACTTTGATTTGCCGTTCAATTATAAATAACTATTTTGCAGAATAATTTTTCTCTAAGTAATGTAGAAATAATTTTTTATAAAATAATGGTGAAAAAAAGAAATATTCAGCGTGATTTTAAAATCAGCAACCAAACTCAGAACTAAACTAAGCTAGATGGGTATTTTTTTTTATTGTATTTTTATTTCATTCATTTTAAATTTAGTAGAATCTGGTTAAAATTAACGTTAATTTTTATTCGGTTACGTCACAATGATAATAATAATAATAATAATAATATTTGTTTTCTTGGTATGTTAGGAGTCTTTTAATTGCATAACGGCTGTACCGAATTTGATTACAAAAATATAAAACATCTGTCTCAATTAAGCGAATAAAAGTAGGTACATGATAATTTGAAAAATCAAAATGATTGACGGTAAACATTTTTTTTTTATAAATTTTAAATCCGATTTTTTTCAAATTCATACTTAGCTGGGTTAGTAAATTATAACATTTTTTCATATTATGGTGTAATTTTGTTATTGGGGTTCAATTAACCATACGTTTCAGGAATGGTCGGCCTGATTCTGTACAAGACTACACCTCATTTATATTGTCGCGTGTTCTCGGTTCGACAAGGATATTGAGAGACTAACAGACGTAGAGAATACAATTTATTACAATTAAATCCAATTTTTTACTCTAAAAATATATAAAATAACATAAACAATAATAATAATACTAATATTATAATAAATAAAAAAGAGAGTAATTAAAATAAAAGGACAAATTGATTTAATGATAATTAAATTATAAATATAAAATTATATTCATTCAGAAACTAATGTTGCCTTAACAATAAGATAACAAAATAAAAATATAAAATTCATACAATTTAGTTTCTTCTATATTCTTACTTTTACTGTGTATAAATGATCCACCCTTCCCTTTATAAATGACCAAAATACGGTCACTCATTCCTGTTCACAAATAACTCACTGAATTTCTTGTATTGAACTACTGTCTACAATGGAATACTCGTAACGCACTCTTCGGTCATTTTTACCATACGCTTAGTGCTATCGCTGTTATCGCAACTGCACCGAACTTTGGCTTGCAAAACTTCTGACTTTGTCCGTTGGTTCCTCGCAGTATTTATACCTCCTGACTTGCAGAATCAGACCCAGCTCGTCCTTTTAATTGTTAGAGAGTAATAATTTTCATTTTTCGCGCCCTTACGTGTTCCTATAAGTTCTTATTTTGGTCCAGTAACCCTTCTGGTCGAACAGAAGCTTTTGGAGGTGCCATTGTCTGTCTATATTACAAAGAAAAAATTGTTAAACGGACCCGTTATTCTAAATAAATAATCCCATTTAGTTTTCAGATTCTTTTTTGTTTATTTTCTCTTGTTTATTCTCTTTGTTTTTTCTCTTTTGTTTATTATCTCTTCTTCTGAACTGGGAGAAACCTGTTACACAGGTCCGTTATACTAGCCCGTTTGCTGTCATTCTCAAATCACTGCGACGAGGAAGGGAGGGGTTGCTTTTTGTTCACTAGTTGAACAGATTGCAACATACTAATTAAGAAAATATATTATGGGATCGTTAAAAAAATTCAAGTAAAATAGAAAAAGGAAATTCATTACAAAAAAAGTCTTGAAAAAGTTTTTTTTGTTTTTTCAGTAAATGTTTTCAGTTAATCTATTAAAGATTGACTACGATGAGGAATTTATCTGCTGTCAGATGTTTTTATTTTACTCATGATTATTAAAGTTTAACTAATAAATACAGTTATAGTTAACAATATCGAAGAATTATTGGTAAAAACGAATGTAATAAAATTATTTACGGTGTTACAAAGAATTGAATTACAAGCCTATTTTACTTGACGCAGAACTGTTTACAATCTATGGAACTAATAATATTTGTTTGATAAAAAAGAAAAAAGATTTATAAAAATATAATATTTATAATTATATGTTTTTTTAATACCGTTTCGTTTAATAGTAATATAATTTGACCTTGGACGTAACCGTTATAAACTACCGACAGATTTCAAATTTGTTGCAACATGATAAATAACAAATCAAGATAAACGACCATATCTCACTCACTCTTTCGGTTAGTGTCTATATTTATATTATTTGTTAACCAATGTTTTCAATATAAAATTTATACCTCTTATTTGTATAATATTAAGATATCTCGTATAGTTTTACAACTATACGTTTTATGTCATCCAACTGCTAACCGAAATTATAAATAACTATTGTATGTTTATAATTATTATTAGAAAACTTTTGTATAAACCTTACGTGTATTTTTCCATCCTTATTTCAGGTGTTTGTGGTTAAACTGAAAAAAATAAAAATACTATTTATTATTTTCTTGGGGTCAGAACTCTAGAGCTATACCGCAAGAAGGAAAGTATGGTAATAAGTCAAAAATGGGGTATGGATTTTTTTTTTGTTTTGTGTTTTTTTGGGTTGTTTTGTTTTTTGTTTTGGGGGTAATATTCCTACGTACGTACATATGTACGTGTGCTGGCGAATTTGAAGCTTAATTACTTTTGACTTGATAAAACGATTTTTATGAAATTTGGCACAGACTTGGGCATATTTTGTTGGTAAACTTTTGGGGTCAACATTTCCAGAGGGTTTGAATGGTAGATTGGATGCTACCATTTGAATGCTATCCATGGATTTGAATGTTAGTCTGTGGATACCGGTTTTCTTTGGTGGTTGGGTTTGTTCTTCAGGTAGTTGCAAGCCGGTAGCTGTAACTGCATTTGTCTATACACATACACCCAGACCCAGAAGTAGTTGGAAAACTGGCTGGAGAAAACAACAATCTCCAACCAGAGATTATTATGATTTATGGTGACCAGAGATGGTGACAACCATCTCTGGTCACCATAAATCATAAAATTTAGGAATAAATAAATTTATCCCTAAATTTTCTCCTTCAACAGAAATTAAAAAAGCTATCTTTTTAATTTATGCATATTTTTTAACAAACAGTTTTTATGTTTTTCTAAGCATAGTAGTAGTGCAAGTGATCCTAAAAAAAAAAAAAAACATTTTGGGAGCAATATTGTGGATACGGGAAACTATCAACTTTTAAAAATATCGATTTTTTTTTTTTTTTTTGATTTTTTAAGCTTTTTTCATGTATCATTATCTTTCCACTGTATAAGAATAAATAACCACTGCTAGCAAAGTATAACAACTTTGTTATCAACTTTTATTTATTTATATTATTATTTTAAATGTTACCATATTACCATTAAAATCTAAAATTTATGGAAAATATAATTTTATTGTAATTTTATTATTCTGAGAGTGATCTTGTGTAACTTTTACTTCTTTTAACAGAACCTTTTATTTTAAACCGTTCCACCTTTTCCTGAAGATAGTATACACTTAATTTATTTTACATATTTTATACTTAGCTTCCATTATTTAAAATTCCTTATTTCAAACGATTGAAATCAACTTAAATATCACTGTAAATAAAACAACAGCAAGCTGTATATTTATTTGCTTTTTATCAGAGGTGGTACTTGTCCCATGAATAACTGGAGCGAGCGACACGTGTTGTGCTGTAAGGAAGTTCTCATTACAAGGATTAAAATCGTTCCCGTCATCAAACATTTACTAGCATCGTTGTTGAGTTTTCAATTTGATTTAATTTTTTATAGTGTTCATTATCTCTATGGTTTTTTGAACGTTATATTTTTTCATATCTGCGTTGTTAACAGTTTAAATTTGATTTTAAAAAGGCACGACATGAATTTTAATTTTTAGAATCGATTATTTCCCTAGGTAGGTTAATAAGATGTCGGTCTATATTTTATTCTTCCGCGTTAACTTATTAACAGAGCAAACATTTTAAACGTATTCTTATTATAATAATTGTTTTTTAATCGCTGGATCCTTTGTATATTAATGGTTTATCGTGTACTTTTTCCATCCAGTAGCATAAAGTTCAACTATTTATGTACGCAATGTACATTTTTAGATAAATTACAACGTCATTTTCTAATAACTACATGCTAGTATAGAAAGAGGGATAAGAGATGCTATAATATTGGATACATATTTATTTACACAATATTACTGCCATAGTTGCGTATCATTATGTTCAATGTAGAATATGATGATATGGGTGACTTACCCTTTTCAGTACTTAACGACCTAGTTATTTTTTATGGTCATAACTTCGATTTAGTATAAGATGAACTTTTTTTTTTTTTGCTAAAAGAGGATATAAATATTTAAATAATTTCCTTCATTATAGGCCAGACTCATGTTGGTTACCTGTTTCGTCAAGTATCTTTTTATTAAAAGTTTTTTTAATTTTCAAAGAATATATAGTTCTTTTTTACTAAGTTCCTATGGAGTCTTATTAATTATACAATAATTTAATAAATAACTTAAAACGGATATCCATAATTAGTATTGGATTTTTGTAACATGTTGCCTAATGATATTCCGTTTTTCTTGTTTTCCTATTCTTATTTATTAAGGCATATCTTATTTTATTAAGGCAGCACATTTTTACCTTTTCGTTTCCTTACAAGCGACGTGGGAGGGAGGTAGAAAGGTAAGGATGGAGGGAGGGAGGGAGGGAGGGGGATTGAGAGAGAGAGAGTGAGTGGGTGGGTGGGAGAGAGAATGAGAGAGAGAGAAGTGTATTGGGAATCACCGACGGATCATCGATGCTTTTACTCCTACTTCTCATTCTATATATATTATACACATATATGTATAAATTCTTGCTCCATGTCTTTCTTTCCTATGTTTATGCGTAGCGTCTTGTGACGATTTTTGATTACGAGTCAGCTATTATTTTTTTCCATGCAAATGTCTATTACAAAAAAGTACGGCATAACGCGCCAAAAAATTTTCACTTGAAAAAAATTATAACTTTCATTAATTATTAGATATAAAACTTTGCCAGTATCTGTGAGCATTTGTATCTGTTATGTGTTAATCTGCAATGTGAAGATAAAATAATAAAAAAATATGAGGATAATAAAAGAAGATTTTTATATAATTTACAGTAGTTTTTTTTCTGAAATCTCTATAGGCAATTCTAGATTAGAGAATCTCGCTATCGCAGATTATATGGATATCTTACATTGTTTTTTTTTTAAGTTAAAAATTTACTATTTCGATAAATATTTTGACGTATTTTAGCAAACAACGAACTGAATGAGTGAATTTTTCAAGAAGGATTTTCTTTTGGTTAATCTCTTAATTCCTTCTAGTTAACTGTTGTATGATCGAAATTAACAGTACTGTGGCGACTATCCTAAATCACTCAGTTAATCTTTCTGTTATGTACATGTTTAACTAACTTATTAGATTATTTGCAGGTTTAATGAAACATTATAAAATCTATCTCCTTTTATTATTTGTTAAAAAAAATTAAATATATAAGTTTTAACTGATAATAATTTTACTAAAAAATAAGTTTAATTAAAAGTTTTATATAAATGCCGGTAAAGATTAGCAAAACAGGTGCAAGATTAATTTTTCAGTTAATCTGATTAGCTTTCTACTTTATTCTCTTTAATTAGACGACATAATCAACGTTTAAATTTATTTGACTTTAATTATTAAACCCATTCATAATTTCAACATTAAAAAAAATAAATAAATACATATTTACTATTGAGAATATAATAATAAACAAAAAAAAATTAAAACGTTGACTCATGGAAAATACGGTATCGAGTGGGAAGGTGAACGAGAAGAAAAAGCGTAGGTGATCGGGGACTTAAAAACTGGCGACACTACATAATAGATTCGATCTCAAGTTTAGAAAAAAAGTGTCAGACTTGTTTGCATCTATTATGATAAATAAATCCTTATGTCGCGCCTGCTTTATATTTCTGATTTCTTTGTAGTAAGTTTTATATTTATATGGCTTATTTAAACAGTATTAAAAAAAATAAAACAACTTATCATATTCTTTATTTGCAATATAGGTGCGGTTTTTCTAAGGATTGCATGTTGAACAATGGGTTTTATTATTTATTTTATTGAAAAATAAATAACGTTAAATTAATTTGATGTCGGAAGTAAAACTGAAATCGAAGTAATATAAAGTGGGTTATGATTTTTGAAAAAAAAAAAAATTTAGGAAACATGTTATGTAATATATTTTACAAATTAATTTAATTTCAACCTTATTTTCTATAGCTGGGTTTTCTTTGACTCCTTTTTATCTGTGTGACGTTGGAATGTAATTAGTGGTGGTCGTAGTAGGAATTTTCTATCTGGGTTGGTAACAAAGAACCAAAGACATATCGTCACACACACACACACACACACACACGCGCGCGCGCACAGGTTCTCTCTTTCATCGATTCTCCGTTATTATTTTGAATTACAATGATCTATTATTACAGATAAACTGACCTATGGTTTAAAAATATAATTTTTAATAAGAAAATGTTCTATAATATTTTTTTACGAAAATACAATAGCTTTACTTTCTTGTACAAAGTACAAGTATCCATTTTGACCATCCCTGAACCATTTCACTAGTTTTGACGTCTGTATGTACTTAAGTATGTATCTTGCATAACTCAAGATCGATTAACTTTAGAATGTTGAAATTTTTGATTTAGGACTGTTGTAACATTTAGTTGTGCACCTCTCCTTTTAACTGCAATCTACTGGACCAAAAGTGTCCAAAAAAAGCCCAAAATACAAAAAAAAAAAACTCTGTATTTTGGACTTTTTCTTAAATGCAGTAATAAACTCTCATTGAGAGCTTTTAACGATGTACATAAGTGGTACTTATTTTCATTGGTTCCAGAGTTATAGCCCAATAAAATTTTAATTAAGGAAATATTTGGTTCTTACAAGTGGAAGGCATATCGGCTTGAATCCGAATTCATTTGCTGTTTTTTTAATTTTTTTTTTTAATTTTAATAGTAGGTGTATTTAAATATAATAGGTGTTTTAGGTGTACAAGGAAGTCATGTTGTGTCCACATCAGATTTTTTTTTTTTGTAATTTAAGATTTGAAACATATTTTTAAACATTTGGAATTCGAACCATCGACTGTTATCGGTGTATTTTTACAGGTCGTGATTAAATGGGCGTTAAAAATATATTATGCTATTTTCGTGAAATATACTATCTTTGTCTAGTTAAAAATCAGTCATTTGTTAAATGTAATATTTTTATTTTAATATTGAAATAAATATTAATAAAAATTAAAGTTTTATTGAATGATTTGTAATCAGAGTGCAAAATACATGGATTGTGAGGTTTGAAAAAAATACTGATTCTGTAGTTGTTAAGACAAAGTAGTAGAAATAAATTTAGATTTTTTTTTCTCCTTGTATTTTCTTTAAGTTTGCCCTAAAGCGTAAAATTCAGTGAAGGAACTGTTAAATGGTTTTTTCAGTTATGGAGAATTTTTAAGTTGGTTTTTGGCATAAATGCAAATTTTCTTAAGATGAGCTAATCGTACCGCTAGGATATTTCGTAATATATCAACCGTTTATATTAACTTGGAGTCTATCGGTCTGGAGTTTTTTATTTGAATTTTTGTTAGGATGTTTTTTGTGTTAACAAGTTTTCTTTATTATGTAATTTATACTTGTTTTATCTTAGTTTGAAAATCAATTCCTTTCGTTTCGTTTAAAAAATTATAAGTTTTATTCAACTACGATATAACGTATTTTTGTGTGTAACGTATCAACTAATAAGGATATGCTAATTTTTTAGATTAAATATTAAATTTTATAACTAGCTCTTATAACATTGTTTTTACATATTTCTTCTTCTCTATACACTCTTTTTTATAGGCCTTAGTTTGCGTCTTACATTACTGTTTAAAGATTGTTGGGTGACATATTGATTAAAATGTTTTGCCACATGAAAAGTTTTTTTGTTTTGTTTAATCTTCAGAACCACCGTTAGGTATATCTTCAGAGGATGAGATGAATGAGTTGTAGCGTGTGTGAAAAATGCTATGCTAACCTAGATTCGAGCCCGGGACCTCCGGATGATAGGTCGAGACGCTATCACTCGACCGGCGCTACGAGAAAAGAATGGAGTCACCTAATATAACAATATCCTCTTATACTTAGTTTGAGAAGTGCAAATTTATCAAATTTCACTCTTATAACACGCATTAAATTTAATGTTATCAAACGGGTGAGCAGCAATGGTGAAATCTAAACCTATTTTTGTTTTGTTGGTGCTCTTAGTTCTGGTTTGTAAATTTTAAAATAGTATTTAAAAAATATTATGTTTATGTACTATTTGAGTACGAGAAAGACTATTTGATGACAAAGGTATGTTAAAAACATTTTTCCTAAGGAGTGTATTTGAAGGTTTTTCATCGAATATCTAAATAATCAATCACTTCCTCTATCTTTCATGGACCAACACATTTATTTTTAATCGAACAACATAGACGTATTTAACCTTAGGCAGCTGCAGCATCGAATCGCCTTTTTTTTTTTTAGGAATATTAGATAAATAAAAAAAAATTATGCCTTGTCTTACGCTATCATTTTAAATTAGAAAGTTATTTATCATAAAATTGTCAACAATCTTTTTTTGAATAATGTTTATTATCATTATCCTCATTTGACTTGTATTATTTCAGCATAGGTTCCTTTCAGTTAAATTGATGAAAAATTTGGAATTTTTTTGGTTGTTAGTCTACGTCTTAATGTAGAGTTTAATTATAGGAAACGACTTACTCGACTGTAGATTACCAATACTTTGATTCGTGTTTATTACATTTTTACGTAGTTTAACTTGACTATTCATTGGTTCTAATATTTAAGAAAAAGACAGTGTCTTCATATCTTTACAGGTTTTTTAGCTGTAAAAGCCTTGCTTGTTATTCTAATTAATTTCATGTTTGGCCATTATCATTATTATTTAGTGTTCAATATATTTTAACTGTATATTTCTACACGCGCGCGCGCACACGCACACACACACACACACACACACACACACACACACACACTTTGTGCATTTACGTAGATTAGTATGTGTGTGTAGATTCAAGAGTGTAAACACTTACATATGTCGTAAATTTATATTACAGTAAGAACCACCTTAGTATGAAGTAAAAATAAACAAGCATGAGATATTTGTCATAGGCTGAACCAGGTTTATTATATGAAGAAATAAAATTGAGTAGACACACATGACTTCCTTGCACGAAAATCCAAAGATAATACAATTCTAAATTATAATTTTCAATTAATGTTAAATAATCAGATGTTTCACCAAATCTATTGCACATGTGTAATAATCCCTATTAAATTACATATACATATTTTTAAAAGTCCATAAAATTTTTTTTCATTATTAACTTCTGATTTTTTGTCATATTTTTTTTTTATTGTTACTGAGTTATTATTTATTGTAAATTTTTTTTCAATCATGGGTTAATGAATTATTAATAAATCAATATATTTGAATTAAAAAAAATGTTAAAAAAAGGAGATGAAGTTTGATTCGAACCGACGAGCCTTCCCTTTGTAAAATTCAAATATTTCATTAATTAAAATTTTATTGAGCTATTACTCTGGAACCAATGAAATTAAATACCACTTATGATATTTCATTGAAAAACTCTCAATGAGAGCTTATTACTGCAGTTAAGAAAATGTCCAAAATCCAATTTTTTTGAAATTTTTGGACTCTTTTTGTTCAGTCGATTGCAATCAAAAAGGGAGGTGCACAACTAGATGTTACAACAGTTCTAAATCCAAAATTTCAACATCCTACGGCTAATCGTTTTTGAGTTATGCGAGATACACATGTCCGTACATACATACGTACGTACAGACGTCACTCCGATACTAGTCAAAATGGATTCAGGGATAGTCAAAACGGATATTACCGTTGTAATCTGAAAACCGAAATTTTTCTCAATCACAATACTTTCCTTACTTGGTACATGGAAGTAAAAATTATTTTAATAAGAAGTCTTTTACAACTTTTTAAAAATTCTTTTTTTTTTTTGCGAAGGTAATAAAAAAATGTTCGATGTGTGTCCGTAGCATAAAAAATATATGCGCTGAAATATAATTATACGTATATACACACATACACGCGCGCGCTCAAAAGCGAACATATAATAATACGCATTGGTCCATTACACGTTAAACAAAAACAAACGCGTAAAATTACTTGGAAAATCACTTTTTTAATGAAAAATAAGGTTAAGAACATGTTTAGAGATTATGCTAGTCAGAGAACTGATGAAGGACTCTAAATCTTTCATTGTTTTTGCCAGCACTTCCTCATATATATATATCGAATTATTACATTTTTGCTTAAGTGACAGATGATAATAATAATGCAGATTATGAAAAAGTAAACAATTAAATATAGGGCATAGGAAAAATACATTTAAATTATTAAAGAGATTTTGTTCCTGCCCCATGCTTATATCGATAAAATATGAGAGATATTTTCTAGGAAGTTCCTCGATTATTTACTCAAATACATTAATTTATGTTAACCACGAAAGTAAAGAAAAAAATACAACAAAATAAATAATTAATTATGAAGAAAAATGTATTTTACATTAACAGATTTTTCAGTAATGAAATACAAAATAAATAAATAAGAAAGCAAAAAAAAAACAAAGTAAAGGAGAAAGCTTTGTGTATGTAAAAATATTTGCTGGTAGTATTAAAATTTACATATAAATTTTTTTTCTATTTTTCAATGAGCGGTATAGAAGAATAGATTGGAATAAATTTATCGTATATAAGAATTACGGTTATTTAGAATATTACTTATACAAAGAATAATAAAATAAAGAAAAATTATATAAATGAAGCGCAAAGATTTTAGCGTTCCAAAATGTTTATTATTTTTCAAAATAATTAAATTAAAACAAAAAGTTTACAAAAAAAAAAAGAATGGAAAAGAAGATTTAATCAGTTATTACGTGTAACTTTAGTTAGAAAATGAAACAACATGGTTGATTTTACATAAATACGTTTGTTAATTAACTGTCAGATTTAAAGATTTTGTTACGGCATAATCGTCTATGCGGTGCTCTTTAAATCTTAAGGTAAAGGGTGGTAAGGGTGGATGTAGTATTTCTGAGCCATTATTAGATTCTTTACTTGTAATTAGCGATATATTTTTATCTTTAGAGTATTTAAATTAATAAAAATAATTATATTGTCAAATTTTCTATGTATAATTCTGTGTTTTTTTATATTTTTGTACGAAGTCAGTTTATTAAATTGTATAGTTAGTCTATAAAGTAGTTTTTAATAAAATTTATGACAGATTTTAAAAATATTTAGCTTGGTTTCTTAAGGTTTTGTTTAATTAATATTCGAATGCATTTTGCAAGTAAAAAAAGTATACACACACATATATATATATATATTTTATAGTTTTGAAAATTCAGATAATTCATCAACATATTGATTAAATTTAAAAATAACTTAATCACCAAAACACAGTAACATAAAAATCTAAAAAGAACTAATACCAATAGTCAAATTTTGCGGGATCCCGCATCATCAGTCAATACACAATTATGTAACATCAAAAAAAAAAAATTTAGAAAACATAAACGCACTAATAACCACAAAATATTTAATAACAACACATCACTGCCATTACTGGAATGATGTAAATTTAAAACATCACAGATCTTAAGTTCGTAATATTTGAACTCACTAAGTCTGTGTTGTGTTTTATTACAAATTTTTTTGTTATTAATGTGTAATGTTTTCTAAATTTTTAAGTTTTTATTTATATATATATTTTTTTATTTGTCTGGTGTAATTGTGTACTGACTGACGATGCGGGATCTCACGAAAGTCAACCATTGGTATAAGTTTTTTTTTTAGGTGTTTCTGTTATGGTTTTGGTGGTTAAATTGTAACATAAATTATTTTAAATAAATCTTATTTATACGAGCAACACTGATGCAGTCGGGATTATGATTCTTCTTTTGTTTATGATCCATTGTAATGAATTATTATTCTAAACTCATCGAAAAACTTAATATTTCTTTGTTTTCATAAAATATGATAGACGGGATGAATGAAAATTTACGCGCTTTACTGAATTCTTGGCTGCAGAATACTCGGATAGCGATAAACGAGTGGCCCAGCGCACTATTTCAGTGCTATCTGCTTGACTAATCTTGCGTGTATTTCAGGCTTGCCCTGCTCTCCTACGATCTATTCTAGTTCATTTCTTGAAGACAACAACAACGATAAACAATGAGATGAGATGTGCTGGTAGGGTCACACACAGACTCAAATATATACATACACACTTATATACTTTTCGCGCACGCGTGATTGTCGTGTATGCAGTATTTTTTTTTTTTGCTGTTTTAAACGAATTGTTTCATAATATCTCAATTTAAAAACAACTATTTATTCATTTCCTTTTACACCATTTATAAATAGTTTTAATCGCGGAAAATATTTTATTTCGTATTCACCAAATTTTGACGTTTTAATGATCTTAAATAAGTATTGGTTTGTAAAAATATATTTTTTTAAGTGTTTTTGCCCAGACCTATCACCATCTAAGACACTGAACCGATTTAATTTAATTTTTCTGTGCGTTCCATGAGAGAGGCCTATCGAAACAGCATTGATTTTATATTTCTATATAGACAAAAAGTAACATTTTGGACAAAAAAAAAAAAAAAAAAAAAATCAGATTTTATCGAAAACATCTATGATTATAATTAAACTGAGTTGTTTATTACTGCAGTAATATCATACAACTTGTGATAATGTCATATTACATAAGACATACCTGTGATATTTCTAACAAAACGTTTTTTCAGAAACTGGGTTTTAAATTAAACCAAATAAATTACTACTTCTATTATTTTTAAAGAATATTAGTTTAAAGAAAAATACTTTTTGCTGCTTTAAGGAATATGTTTAGAAAAAATAATTTGCTTTTTTTCATAAGCCCATATATCTTTACATATTGTGGGGATACAAATTATATATTAAAAGGAGATATTCGGAGAATAAATTTTTATTCATTGTCATAACCGAATAATTATGCAAAACAAATTAAAATCAATAACATTAAAATCTATATCTTAGAAAAAAATCAAAGAAAGAGCTACGCTAAATCGGTTGTTGAAATAAATTCTTAAATAGAAAACACTTAAAATATTTGTACAAAAAAATTAAAACTAATACGAATTTCAAGTTCTAAAGTTCATTAACAGTAAGTAATGGGAAATTATCAAATAAGTATAAGTTTAAATAGAAGAAATATAAAATAAAAGTTTCTATGTATGTGTGTTTTATTGTAATAATTATATAATAATAATAGATTGATTAAAAAAATTATAAAGAATTTTGTAAAGTAGTATAAGCCGAAAGCGGAAAGTCTGCTTAAATTAAAAAAATCTAACCCTTTCAATTTTTTCACTTGGATTGTTGCCACGCCCTGCTATGCACAAGTTGCATAATATTTCTTATCTTATCTAATTCTTTATAAGGAGCGGGTTTCAAGGCGTGGTTTAAGATGTTAGTAAGCTTTCTTCCGGCTTCTATTTGAAGTACAAGGTTTATTAAAATTTTTTTTACCTATGTTAATTCATCTTTATTTGCTGATAATGACTGTTTATCAGTCGAAATGCGCTTTTCACTTTAAATTTTTGTTTGTGATTAGTTTTCAGATTTTAGGTTTTGATTTATGAAATTATATAAATTCTGCTTTATGATTTTGATAGAAAGATTAGAAATCTATTGATTTCTAATTATTTGAAAGCATTTTTATTTGCGAGTCGATCTAGTCTTAACAAGATTAAAAGTTTTTTTTTTTTTTTTTTTTGGAAATAAATATAACATTTTTTTTTCGAGTTCTAGCAATGCTGTTACTTTTCATTTTTTTGAGAGCTTTTTTAGTGAGTTAAGATAAAATCAGACACCCTTTTATTTTGTAGTTACTATAGGAAAATCTTTTTGATATTTTAATCAAAAAGCGTTTTCTTTTTTTTTGGATGATACATAAGTCAACAAACTCATCTGAAATATCAAACCAAGTTAAATTTTTCTCTTAGCTTCACGATATTGTGAAACTGAAACGTCTATTTGCAGAATTGAAATTGCAAAAACTGATTTTTTGCAGTACAAAATTATCCTTTTTAATGAAATGTTTTTAACGATCTTTATTTTCCTTTGCGGTTTGTTATACTCGATTTGGGAAAGTGACCCTTAAACCCTATTTGTCTAACTGCTTAACCTTCCAAAATTAGGTCCATGAATGACGTTGAATCTTCATTACAGTATCTGTTTATTTTAAAATTATACATCTAATACTATTTATAGTATGTAAATACTTTCCGTAGAGTTTTCGTAAGATAATGAATGAAAACTATTTAATGCAGACGAAAAAGGCAAGAAAGAAGCGGGATTTAATCAACAGCATTCATGTAAGAATAATAGTATATTGTTTAAATGTTAGAAAAAATATTGAAAAAAAACAAAGAAAAATAGTTAAAAGGGCAATATAATTATAAAAAAACTAATGATGTAAAAAATAATTCAAAACATATGAGATACTTTGCAAAAAAATCATGAATTTTAATTTATTTTTAATTTTAATTTAAATGTTAATTAATTTGAAAGACAAGAAAATTAATTCTGATAAAAATGTCTATTTAGTGTCTAGAAGGTCTGAAATGATGTTTTGATAATGAAAGGCTATTATCAGTTTATGAGCAGAAAGTTTATTATAAGTTTATGAGCAGTTTTTATTTAATATTTTAAAATACATAAACTAGATTTTTTAACTAAACTTTTTAGATAATTTCTCCATTGTATTTATTATATTCACTACTCTAATAAGAGAGGGAAAAAATCTTGACCGATCTAAAGACAAATTTTCAATATTGTATTTGTCGACTGCCACATCATATACGCTGATGGAAACTCGACACGAGATATAAGTCAGTTACGAAAATGGTTCAGCGATTTCTAAAATAAAAAGCATCTTATAACTATTTTACCGGGTTAAAGGAGGACTCAAGTGGTTTCTCATCGCCTCTTTTACCTAGCCGAATTTATTGTTGCATATCGTTGTATGTCAGAACCTCTATGAAATGCAAATGATATTCATCTCTGAAAGTTGACACTTTCACTCTGTTCACTGTATTATACAAGTGGTTGTATAATGAACGTCATTAATCTTGGAGGAGACAAGACTGCGAGTAGTACCACTTGTAACTCAAAATGTTTAATTTCTTTTAGAGATTTAAAAAAAGGTATCTGTTATTATTTTCTTTGAAATTTAAATTCCTGTAAATTTAACACATAAATAAAACATGTAGGAATAATAAAATATTGAATTATCTGTCGGATGAACGTAGTATTCATTTCCATCAGTTAATTCGCTAAGTTTTCTACATTATTTTTATTTCGCTAAGTTTTCTTACTTTCAATATTTTCTTATGATCATATTATTATTTGTTTTCTTCTGACAGTTAAAAATTCCATTTGTGTTTCACATACATTTGTCTTTCTATTAGATACAGTAAAATATCTAGAATGGTCTGGTATCAATATATATTTATACGTGTGTTTAATACAAAACTGTAAGTAGTTTTATGTTTTACAACCAACATTGAGCAGGCGTTGTGTTCTAAACTACATTAAATTCATTCGGAAAAAAATAAGTGATACGTAGATGGTAACTTTAAATTACTCAAACGGCATAAAATCCGTTTAAGGGGAGGACAAATGAAATAAAACTTAAAATTATTATACATTAAATGACTCGTTTTCAAATTAATGAAACTCTTTCTTCCAAAGATCTTTCGGAACTAATTTTCAATCATCTTTAATAAAATTTACAACTCATCTTTTATCTTTAATAATTTAAAACTCATCCTTTTTAACCGTTGGGATAGTGGTTAGTGGCGCTCGTTTAAAAAAAGTTTAGAAAGTCTTCTAAGCCTATAATCGAAAGATATATTCAAATATTTGTTATATTCGTTTGTTGTTTAAAACGAAGTTTACTTCATCCTGACCCCAAAGAGGAAGCACCCTCTATTTGACGATTTCGGTCGCCAAGCTATCCCCTTCGTACAACCCCCATCATCTCATCTTCACTATTTCAGAAATGACATCTTTCAGTCTAGCCTCAGCAAGGATGCTACCGATGCGAATGCCCCGGAGTTTAACTCAAATTTTTTAAAATCACGTATTGTTAAGATTCTTTTATTTTATACGCTGTCTTAAAAACAAAGTATTCATACGCCATCAACAAGTCATACTGTATTTTACTCTTACCTGTCACTACAGAATAAATAAATTTATTTCCTTTAAACAAATTCAAAATATATTAAAAAAAAAGAAGAATTTTATATGTATAAGAAAATCAATTGCAACCAACATCTTTATCTGCATCTCACCTAATTACCCCAAAGATGTAAAAAATATACCTTTTTTACACACTGTATCTGTTTAAAACCAACAAAAAAAAACTTGATGTACTCTATAATCTGGTAATTTTCAGATGGCACCCGTCTCTGATGAGTTTACTTTGGGATATTTTATGTTCAATTTGCAGTCGGTTTCCAGAAATTTGCGAAACACATCATTCTTTAATGCGAGAGGTTCTCGAGAGTAAACATTTCCCAACCTTTGAGGGCCAGTCTTTTTCGGTATATGTGAATGTTCCTGACTTGGTTGGAAAAATAGGGATTAGAAATAAAGGGATTGATAGACTAATTAAATTTTCGGAAGGAGTGCACAACAAGCCTTAACACTGATGTGTTCTGGAATAAAACGTTGGTCTTTTCTATAATAAATAAAAAATTTGGGATTCTTAAACGATTTTGGGAAGTCTCATTAAAAACAGGATAGTTTGTGGTTAATACAGTTCTGAATAAAATATCTGATACAATTTTGTATAAGGAGCTTATAATTACTTCCGAAAGGCCTTCAGTACAAAAAGTTCTATTAATTTAAAAGTAAGTAGTATAATATTTGAGTTTTCTGTAAATTGTAAAGAAAAAAAAAAAGACTTTATAGTTGGTAATAATATAGTATTATATATAATTTTTGTATTATAGTATAGTAATATATTTTATAGTTTTTGTATTTTATTTGAATATAGTAGTATAAAAAAAGGTTACTAATTTTGATCATAAATTTTTATAGTTTAAAAAAAAGTATAAATAACTTTCCAATAAAGATATATTATCAAATTATAATGGAATACGGGTGTCAATAGAATGGTGAATGAATGTTTTAAATTATACTTGTATTATGTAAAACATTTCAATATTCTATTTAATAATGGTATAAATTGAAACTGACGTCACTTCTTTTGATTTTGGTTATTTGGAAGACAGCAAAAATACGGTCAGTAAATAAAATGCGGTTCTATGAATGCAATTAATTTGTCAGCCGAAGTAATTATTAGTATTTTCTGAATTGAACATCTTACAATTCTTCATTCTACGAAGGAGATATAACTCTAGTCATTTTGTTTCAAAAATAAGGAGAGAAGAAAAGTTTTTTTATACATTAACTTTTATAGAATATTAATTTTTTTTTTAAATGTGTATGGTCACTTAAATCGTCAATATGTACCTGAGAACTTTTCTCTCGCACGATTATGGTTAGATTATTTCAACGTAAAGCTATATATAAATTTCTATAAACCGTTTATCTCGAACGGTTCTTTGAATTATATATTGATTCATTTCGGAAAAAGTATTTTCGAAAAGAAGGCGTCGCGAAAGGACTCTTACTTAATAAAAAGTCTCTGTCTTTCTTAAGCGGTTTGCGTGGTATTTACGAGATTACATATCTATGGGTATGTTTGTTGATTAAACGATTTTATTTTCAAAAATGAGAGAATAATAATTGCCTAAAATTAGGTGCTGCTTGTTATCATAAAATTGTTACAAAAAAAAACGACTTTAGCAGGAGATTTTATTTTGAGGAGTAGAAAATACAGTAGTAATAATTTCAGCAATTCAGTGGAAATGACAAAAAAATTTGTTTTGAATGAGAAATCATCTGAATTAGTAATCCTTATAAGTTCTGTTGGCTTATAGCAGGAAAAATAATACAAAGATGTAGAAAATCACAAGCGTTCGGGATAAACTTACACTTCTATCAGCTTTATAGATGACATTACAGTTACTTAATATTTGTTCATAATTTAAAAAATAAAAAAAAATATGCATTTCAGTATAGAAGTTTTATTCTTTAAATAAGTTAGTATTTCTTCCCATCTTTACTAGTTTCACGTGGTTTGCCTTCTGTTTCCTTGGCTCTTTTCCTTCAGAGTGATGACTATAAAATTATTTTTATTTTCTTCTCTTTGGATAGATATCTTCTTTAAGATTTTTTTTTTTTACATTTTTTCTGCTTCGATATTAATAAACTAAAGTTATTTATTTACAGCCATTTTTCTTACGTCATTTAAAAATTTTATTGATAATTCTGTTGCCAAATCTAACTGTATTTGGGTTTTCATATAGCTTAAATAATTAAACAGCCTCTCTTCTGACGATTAAACAGTATATCGTCCACAGAAATCAAAATTTTCCTCTAATCGAAGTCAAATCGGAGGTGTCACCAACGTTCATTTTCAGATACCAGTAGAGAATTTAGCTAATATCTATTGAACTGTTCTATTCTTGAACTTGTCTCTCCACCTTAATATCACTGTTCAAAATTTGTAACATTATTTGATGATTACGCCATAATTAATAATTTTGGTGAAATAGAAACTAACAAGTATATTTTTTCATCTTGCCTTATAGCGGGTATTAATTTTATAAAGATATAACATTAATATATAATATTAACAAATAAATTATATACACGTTATTATTAATTGTAAACTTCTTATTCGTTTATCGCTGATATAGAACTCTGTTTTTCTTCTTAGAGTTCTTAGAGGTTTTCTTCTTAGAGTTATTTGGATTACTGTAAACCTAATTTCACTACTATTTATTCCTTAATTAATATTTTTTATTGTTATGTCTTCCTTATTTTCGTTTATCTATTCTTTAATATAGTATTAATCGGAATAAGGTTAATACTATATACTGTTGCTGGATCTAGTAACAGCCCTTGGCTGTTGTTAGATATGTTATTGGGTGCTGCCCCTGACGATAGGGTGTGCTCACCAACCCTTTTTTATGATTGTAAGGTATTGGGGAAATAAAGCATCTAGGGTGGGAAAAAAGATACTATCTTACGGTTTTGGATTTGGCTCTTCAAAGTCTATTGAAAGAAAACCCGAATAAAAAATTACCTGATCCACCAAGTTGGGGTTTAAACGTTGGACCAGCAACCTAATATTCGGAAAATATTCTTTGCCGCTAGAGATCTCGATCTGGAGGCTCACAACAAGGTGAAGGAAAAATAGAACAAACTAAAATGGAAACATAAACTTTTATGATTACATGGAATGTTCATTAGAACATTGAGGTTCAAGGAATTATCCTTGAACATTAATTTATTAATATATACACAATACACAATATATACAACACTTAGACAAAGAAGAAGCGTAAGGGAAATGAAATAACTGAAAACTTTACAGTGCGGTTAGCAGGAATAAAATAGCAAAGAGAGGGGTATCTTTTGGTATTCACCAGAAATTAAAGAAATATATTAACACGTTATTAAAGAAATAATTTAAAAACTGGGAAGAAAGTCGACGAAAGGATAATACTAGTGGAGCTTAACATACATGGACGAGCATTACTAATAGTGTGAGTGTATGCTCCAAATGATGATGCAGACAGATTGACTGAAGAAGTCTTATTAAAATTTGGCGTGAGTTCTCATTGATTTTAATCCTCGAAAGGAAATTATTATAATGCAAGGACAGGGAGAGACAGTAATAGGTTGATTAAACGATATGGAGAGGAATGTGTAAATGACGATCGCGGGAGATTAATCGAATTGTATAGAGGACTTTTCCTTAAAAAGTTTAAATAGGTTTTTCCCCTTAAGAAAATACACAAGTTCATTGTATTCAACCAACGAAGAAAATTGGGTCAATTATAGCTTATGTTCAGCATTAGAATTCCACTTTAAAGCTAATGGATATTACAGAATATAGTGGGACGCAGTGTGATTCAAGTCACTTTTTGCTGGGTGTGAAAATGTTTTTTAATTGTAAAAACAGAAGAGTCAGAGGCTGAAAAGAATGAGAAGAGAAGAGAAGTTATCTGTTTTTAAATTTAATTTGGATAGTTTGAAAGATAAGTCGATGGAATTCTTTATAAACTCAGACTTAAGAAAAGACTTAAAGAAAGTAAAAAAAGAAAGTGCAGAGTGCATTTATCGACAAACTAAACAAAGTACACTTCAAGCTTCAAGGAAAGCTTTGGGTAGTTTAGAACGAAAGGGTGCATCTCACCTGGGTGGAATAACAATATAATGACCAATGTTAATCTTAGCAAAGATGTACTTGAAATGGATTCAGACAAGGGATATTTGAAGTTAGAAATGGATATTCAAAGATGAACAGAGAGATTAAGAAAGAAGTTGTAACGGCCTAAAGAGGAGGAATGAGAGAAGAGATATGAGGAGATAGAAAAGTGATGGGTGGCAGGAAGGTTTAGAAGCTTATTAAAGATTTGAGGAAAGATAGATTAGAAAAATGTTAAGAGTACAATCAGTTTGATGGAATTTGAGGATTATTATAAAGCTTTATTGAAGGAAAATAAAAAAACCTATATAATGGAGGATAACCTACTTAACTCTGGTTAAAGTAATACCGGATATAGATGAAATTACTAATGATAAACTGGTGAAAGAATTGTGAGGGGTACCAAATTGGAAGGCGCCTATGCCGCGAGCCATTGCTATTGAATTGGTGAAGCATGGAACTACTGAATTATTAGAATGGATTTGTAAAATGTTCAATAAGTGTTCAATGGAAAGTTATAATTTACAAAAAGGATGAAGCATTAGTTCAATATACAAAAAAAAAAAGAAGGTCTGCAGTAAAATAAGAAATAAATGCATTGGTAATTCTTTTTATCAGTAATTTTTTATCATGGTTGTATGGCCGTATATTAAAAGAGGGAATTGAGTAGTATTGTTGAACTGGAGGAGCCAGTATGGTTTTAGGGCAGGTCGTTCATGTCTGGATATCTTTATTTTGAGACAGGTTACTGAGAAGAAGAGAGAAATTTGGCAATGTACATGCTTTTTGTTGATTTATAGAAGGCCTATGACAATAAATTATTTATAGAGGCCTCACGCTAAATAACTTATCTATTCTGAATTCTTATCTTATCTTATCTATTATTAATAACTTATCCATTCTGAATTGCGTTATCTTTTTTTTTTTTTTATATGTAATTTTTTTACTATTTGCCCATTATAATATTTTTTATTTTATTTATCGGCCGATTTGTTTGTCGGCCATATCCATCACAATTATACCTATTTAAGATAATTAGTTTTACAATTAAAATAATATCTTTATTTTTTCAAAATTGTTTAATTTTATCTTTTAATTTTAGTAAAATTATCAATTTTAATGAACCTTTTTGATAGAATGGTATATCTTTTTGTATATTATCATTTTGATAGACAGGAGAAAGCAATATTGTAATTGATATTCAATTTTTATTATGGATTAGAAAGAAGAAAGTAGTTATACTGAAAATAAATTAATAATGTATATTTACTGAAGATAATGATAATTTATTTTGGATGATGTTAGTCATTTTATTTTGGTATTTTATTCATAAATAAAATATCAACGATAATGTAAGAGTGACCAATAAGTTGGTTATAACCGATCATTGAGTTATTATTAGTTGAACCCTTTTCATGACATTATTTTAGGTTACATTGAAATATTTAATAAGATGAAATTTTAATTCGATAAAATATTAAACAATCTTTTCTGTCATTACATCCCAATAATATTTGATTTTTATACTTGTTTCAGAATAACTTTTTAGATTTCTTTTTATGAGAAGTTGGAACTCATTAAAAGAGGTTTTTTTGACGTAATTAGAAGCGGAATGTAGAAAAAAAAGGTTATTTATTTTATAAATGTACGATGCAGCCGTATCAACCGATTTAAGTTTTCCAATAAAAGACTACGAATATCCACGAAGTTTTTGTTATCAAAGTGAAAATTTTTTAGGTTGCAAATCTTCACGTGTTTTTCTTAATATATTCAGGATTAGAAATTTGATTTGTAAGTCCTTAATGCTACCTTAATCAAATTTGGGTGATTTAAACTTTTTCTCTTCATCATAATTTATTCTAAAAATATACGTCAAACATAGTTATAACAATAAGTGACAAAACTTTTTATATAAGAAAAAAAATTCGTTGAGGAAGTACCTTACGATTTGACTGTTCAATTATTGTTACATATATTGTATATACTTATATTTCGAACTGAAGTACATTTTATTTTTTCCGAGGGTCTGAAACACCTCTTTTTTCGAGGATGTGGATCACATTTATGTTAAATAACAATTTCATTTCATAACTAAAATTTTTCCTCAAATAAAAACCTGAAGAAAAATGATAGATCACTGTTGTTTACTACTAACTCGATGTAACGTCGTTTTGGAATATGTAAAAAAAAAATTGTAAGAGTTGTATGTACTGACTAATTTTTCTCATTTTCTTTACTCAATTTTGATGTTTTTAGACTACAATGACTTTTAAATCGGTTACTTTTCGACTAATAATTCTAATCAGTAATGGCTGTTTTAAAGCATTAAAAGTTATTTTTAGTAATGAAAAAAAAAAGAAAGAAATAAGGCTGATGTTTGTATTGCAGCTGATGTTTGAAAATATAGTCGAGATTTTACATTGCATAACAATTATATATTTCATAACAGTGCAGATAGTATACGTTAATTTTAATTTTGATTTATTATTCGATAATCACTTCTGCTGTGACTTTAAGTTTTATTGAATCTCATACTTATAAATATACAAAATTAGTGGTATATGTATTTATTTAAAAATGAAAGAAAAAATATTTCTTATAAATTTTTAACAGAAAATATTAAGAAGACTATAGTTATATGAAAATTATTAAGAAAAAAAGAAAAAGAACATAAATTAACAAATTAGTTTCTTTTAAGTGAACCGATTTAGTTAGAAATTATATCAATCATTCTCTAGCCAAAAAATTGTAACGTCCAGTAGAATTAGTTTAAACAAATCGTACTCCTTGTACTTTTGTACAAGATTATCTTCACAAGTAGGGGTATAATATTTCTTAGAACATATAATTCAACTAAAATTCTATTAAAACGTAAAAAAAATATGAGATAAAGTAACCTTAAATCCGTCGGGCTAAAAATGTGTGTGCTAGAATTAGTAGTAGTCTGACCAATAAAATCTGTAATTTTTTCAAGAAATTGATTAGGCGGCACTTTGTCTTATAAGCAGTTATCACAAAACAAGTATATTATTACAAGATATTTGAATTTATGTAGCAATTATCTTAAAGATTTAAATTTAATTTAAAAATCTTTTTATCTTAATTATTTAAAAAATTTCTTTTTGTGTTTAGCTTATTGAAACAAAATTACTGATCAGTTTTTTAATGCTTTGAAAATAACTATTCTTGATTCAAATAGCATACTATTACATAAAAAAGGATGATACTTTATATACTTTCATGTGATTTATACTTTTATGTGATTTAAACGAGCAAAAAGTTGATTTAAATGAAAAAAATTACGTTATTTCAGTTTTATTATTATTTTAGTAGATTTTACTAATAAATGAAAATATAACGGTAGATAAAGGGAATAAAATGATTCTTAATATTTAATTGTTATTAAGAAACGACTTGTTACTTCAAACACAATTGGATATTAATGACTTGTATGATCTTAAAATTGAGTACACAAAGCCATTTACTATCATATAAAGACATTTGACAATGTTTTTTTTTTGGCAAGTATAACTTTTTTCTTTTTCTTTAACCTCCGGAACCACAATTAAGTATATCTTCAGAGGATTATATGAATGAATTGTAACATGTGTGAAAAATGCCATGCCTGACAGGGATTCGAACCTGGGATTTCCGAATGAAAGGCCGAGACGCCACCACTCGGCCACGGAGGCCGGCTGGTAAGTATTACCTGTAAGAAGTATCTTTCAGAAGTATGTTGTAATATTTAAGAAGCATGTTTGTCAACATGCTTCTTAATTATGAGTCGATGAGTACCTCGGTCAAGGTACTCATCGACCTTGACCGATGAGTACAATGAATTCTTACTCACTGTACTCATCGGTCTCCGACAAAGCTATCTGTTTTTTTTGTGATCTTGATAAAGTCTGAATCAGGTCGTGAATTCGTACTATTTAGCGAGCAGGAATAGTTATTCCGGTATATTAAATTTCACTTCGAACTCGGAATGGTGTCTCCTTTTTGTGAATATCCATACTTTATTGTGATGCAATTTTTGGCTATCCCATTGTTATCTAAATCTATTGGCACTACTCCGAAAAGAACATCATTATTTCTTATACACTGTCAACTGCTAAGTTAAGTACCGTTTATTGAAATCTGTAATCAGTTACTTATTCGTGTGTTATTAATCTGTACTTATAAAGCAACTTATCAAGCAACTGATTCATCAATGCCCAGCAAAAACTGCTGAAGCTAAATTGATGAAAACTTGTAAATTTATTGTTATGGTGTGAGTAAATGAAGTAGCAATGAAATTTACTATTTTTTCTCGAAGATATAAACTTGATTTTTGGTGTATATAATTTTCATGTAAATATCAAAAAAATGATATCTAGATTTTTTAAAGGGGTAAAATGGATTCTAAGTTTTTTTTGAAACGCGGATACTATTTTATTAAATTTCTTAGTAACAAATGAAGATATCAACTTGATTTTTGGCATGTGTAATTTTCATGTAAATATCTAAAAAAAAATTTTTTAATTTTTTGAAATTCGACCTTGAAAGGTGTGAAAAAAAGGTAAAAAAATTTGAACAATGACTGCAAATTTTCCCCGTTTCCAACAAAATAAAAAATATATTGACTAAGTTTGGGCTGGCAAATACTGTTCAAATAAAATACAATTTTACCCCTTACTTTATACGGGTAATCAGTTATCATTAATATTTTTAAGATGGAAGCCGACTGCTTTGAAACACATTCAGATCACTCAAAGTTTCGGGTTATTTACTATCTGAACTGTTGCTCTAAAGAAATTACAGTTTTTTTTTATAAATTGAAGCTTTAATTTTTATTTATCATTATTATTATCATCACAGGTATGCGTTTAAAGAACACAGCGGATCCAAGGGGCAGAACCCTCTGGTTAGACGGGAAGGTTAAGTGAAGTGAGATCGGTTAAATATTCCCTGATCGCTATTGAAAACGCAAGTACCAATGTAGCGTAAACGAAACCGCTACGGGGATGCTAGATTGGAGATTGAAATACATACATTCTTCCTGTATCATTATTGAGCTTTTGCTTATTAGTTTATTCTGGATTATTTCAATTCATTAATAAGATGATTATTCTGAAAAAGATTTTTAAATTTTCTGACCTTATTTTCGTTTTACTTTATTTAATTGCTGAGTAACAATTTGTCGTTTATTCCTTCTATATTTTTAATAAAAATTTTTATTTACAGTTTTTTCATGATAATGAAAATCTAAAAACAACATTATTATAAAATAATTGTTATTTATAAATAAATAAATAAAAATTAAGTTTGCTATTAAAAGTATATTGCGGATGAACCCGCATTGATGTCACGGTCGAAGCCGCACAGGGGAACGTTAGTTGTAAAGTATACGGTAACATGGTAATTATAATATTACTTATTGTTGAAGCTGTTGTAGCTAATGATTAGTTATTTCTCATTCTACATGATGTACAAGAAAAAATATCGAGGTTTTAAAGCTATTTAATATTTCTTAAGTTTGATTTATAATAAATTATAAGTAATACAGAAAAAAACTCTTAAATTTTTTTCTCTGCACGTGTTTAATTTCGTCACGTAGCACACCTTTAACCGATAAGAATTCGTCCAGTATTTTAACCGGCAGGTATGAAGTAATGGAAGAGACAGATGATTCAATTCTGTGGATCAAATTGGAATGATTATAGGTAGCCGAGATATACAAGATTCTTTATAAAACCTCGGAGAATATCATATAGGGTCAGATTTGGTGACCTTGTAGGCCATCGCTAAAAAGCTCTCGTCAACTGTCCATCGATCCAACGGTTGGTGAAAATGTTATTCAGCCGATCTGTACAGAGTTATGCCAGTGAGGAAGCGTTCCATCATCTTGTTGCAAAATAAATTTTCTGGTTCATTTTGCAGATAAGGAAAGAGGCATATTCAAATAAGAAACTTCTGTTGTGCTTGCGTCAGTGAAAAAGTACTGCCCATAAACTTGCCATAGGGTTATTGCACAGAAAAAATTTAATTATATGGAGTTCTTTTCATATTGTACGAGATTATGAGGATTAGCTAACACCCAGTCACGGACATTAGGCGTTTCACTTTTCCAGTTACATGAAATATTGACTGAATACAATACAATCAGGAAAGTTATCATCTTCATGTTGTAATATTTCGATTGCACAATTTCATTCCGGTACGGATGTATATATAAGCGTTTCCTTAAAACATTGTACGCTGTCATCACCGGCATTGATAAATTGTGGCTGGTCTTCTGAATACATTTTTTAGTATTGCCCACGAAACTCCTTAATTCCCTGACATATACAATGTTTTCTTCGGACACCCTCAGCGCGTGTTCCTTCACACAGACATTCGGTCGTTTCAAACTGATTGTGCCATCGACAAATTCTATTCTCTCTTTAATCATCACAATTAAACTTTCTACGGGAAGCTTGTAGAACTGTAACTACAGATTCACATTTAAAAATCTACAAAACAAAGGTTTTCTGTTCAGAAATCGATCTTGCGCTTTTAAGCAGAAGGCTAAGGAATCAATCTACGGCCGTGCGTGGTACTAAAATCGTCCTTTTGATTTTAGTATTAAATCAACATTATACACCTCATACAAGAGATACTATAATAAATAAGAACCTCGATATTTCTTTTTGTATATTCGATATAGAAATTGAATCAATGTGCATTTTATTTTCATATTTAATCCTTTAGGCTTAGTAAACTCTGATTATCAAAAAACTTGATTCAATTGCACTTTCTGTTGATCAGTGTAATTTAGTACCAGATGATTTACGTAATCAATAAAAATAAAGTTTTTATTTTGAAAGAAAAGGAAGACATCATGTGACTTTAATGGTGGCTAATTAATTTTTTTTATTTGCTAGTGTGTACTGTAGTCAGGTTGTATGATTGAGAGTGTGATAGCTTATTCATGAACATATACAACATTATACTGGATGTAATGATGCCAATGTGTACATGATTTTTTTATTTATTCGATTTCATTTCTGGACGAATGAAATAAAAATTATCTAAGAAATTATATGATTAAAAATAAGAATTATGTATCTCGATGCAGAATATAAGGACTTTAAGCACCATCTAAGGCTAATTTTATTTCGGTTACGATTTTCATGACAAAAAAATGTGTTTCAAAATTTGATTTTGAAATGGGATATTTAGAAATATTTTTATATCTAAAATAAATAATAAAGGACGAATCGTAAAGCTTGATTTTAAGGTGGAGTGATTGCTTTTTATATTTTTTATATGAATTATTTTAGCAGAATAAATTAAATTACAAACCAGGAGGTATCGGTTTTGGGTCGGACGTTTTCTATATAACAGATGACAGCTAGCTTTTTTTTCTTTAATGCCTCCGGAATATAATCAGAAGTGACTATCTCGTGATGCGCCAGTTAAAAAACGTGTGCTTAGATTTTTATTTAAAAAAATTTAAAACAAAATCGAAAAAATCTCCATTTTTTTTCTCCTATTTCCATGAATAACTCTGTAACTGTTCATTTTAGAGAAAAAATCGAGAGAGAAAAAAGTTCTGTTATTAAATTTTACATACAATATCAACGGTTTTAAATTAAAAAAATACGTGATTATTGATGTAAAAATGGCATTATCTGTCAAAAAATTAACTTGAAAATCTAATCACATCAGGGATCATATAGAAAACGTCCAAATATGCCCATTTTAAAACAGATACTATCTGGATTATTAGTCATACACAAAATACAAAAATATAAGGGGCTCTACACCAACACGATCTGGTAATAATATGTTAAAAATTTAAATTACAAATAAATTGCGATAAGTTAATGATTATATAAGTGTAACTGTAAATCGCTTGAAAAAAATTTTTATTCTATAAAAAGGAATTAGGAAGACAAAATAAGTTATATACACGTTTAATTAGTATAGAAAAGTGCGAATATCTTGTTGAGTAGCAACCAATTCTGGGCAAAACGATTGATTTGCAATATGAAAGTTCTATGATATCGAGTTTTTTTTTTTAGAGTACTTTGGATTAATATTTACAAATATCAAGGGATAACTTTTGAAACTAAATGTCTAACAATGATATGAAGGATTAATATACTAATTAAAAAATCCAAAACATTTGTTGAATTAACGATTAAAATATAAATAGAATTAAAAAAATAAAGTCAAATAAAATTGCTTGAACGTAAAAAATTATATTAATTTTAATATACGTTACAAAAATTACACATGTTACTTTTTAATACACTCGAGAAAGTATTTCTAGTTAGTGTGTGAATTTTTTGTATTGAAGTACAGCATTACCTAATATGTTGCTTCTCAGCTACTCTTGAAGAGAAATACAGAGTTTGTTTCACGTGTGAAAACACTTGTTTAAATACTAGTACAGTTACATTTCTAATTGTTTTCCGTCACCTGTTTTTAATCAGTTGTTTCAATCACAATTTCTTTTTCCTATTTTTATATAGACTATAAGTTTGAAACTATTATTTCTATTTATACAGAAATATGTGTTTCTGATTGTAGAAATGTTATATTATAAAAAAAAAAAAAAATTTTTTTTTGATTTTAACATTTTTTTTTTCATAATTTCATTTATAGTAGCATCAACAGTTAAAGTAATTAGAAACTTATCACTGTAATGTAACTGTACCGATGACTGTTTAGTCTTAAACAAACACAAGTCCACTATGGACTACTCAAGTCCATTAATTATGGTTAATTGAAACCCAACCACCAAAGAGTGATTACCTGATAGGTTAAACAAAAGACAAGAGTCCCGGTGCGACCCCCTTATCAGGGGAATCGCATTTGAGGCGAACGTCATAAACACCGATTCCCAGTCTTAAAGACCGAATCGGGGTGCGTTCCGAGACTGACTACGTTAGCTCCGGTGTCCTACGGTTAGAGGCAGGCATGCTAAATGATCCGATCCGGTGGGCCGACCTGTCGTACCGGACGGGAGTAGATCCGGCCCGGGGTGGAGAAAAAAATTACCAGAGAACAACGGTATCCTCGAACTATTCAAATCCGAATAAAAGTAATTACCTTTATTAGGATTTGAAACTGAGAACTCACACTTCGTAATCAGCTGATTTACGACGACGCGATTACGACTAAACCAACTCGTGGGTTATAAATATTTGATATACTACGATATTAAATTAATTCTGGGGGATTATTCAACTGAAAAAAATGTTAAATATAAATATATATAGTTTTCCTCTTGAAGGCTGATCTGAACATTATTAGAGTCTGTTTTTTTTTTGTTTTTTTTTTTTTTTTTTTTTTTAACCTCCGGTACCACCGTTACGTATATCTTCAGAGGATGAAGTGAATGATTTGTAGCGTGTGTGAAAATGCCATGCCTGACCGGGATTCAAACCCGGGACCTCCGTATGAAAGGCCGAGATGCTACCACGGAGTGATAGCTCCGTGGTAGCATCTCGGCTCCACGGAGGCCTGCTGGCCTCCGTGGCGCGAGTGGTAGAGTCTTATACTATTATTATTACTATATTTTTATTATTATTAGTCTTGTACTTCTTTAAGTGCTATTTTTAACAAAGTTCAGTGGTAATATATATTGATTGTTATAAAAATAATTCGTCAGTGGATTATTTTGAAGTAGATCTCCCGCATTTTGTTGTTTTAGACTTACCTCAAAATACATCCTTCAGCTAGCATAATTTATCTTTGAACGTATCGAACTGGTTGCTAATGTTTTGTTTTTATTATAATACTATAAAATAATTCCAATAAATTTGTGGCTATTAAATATTATGAATTGTTAGTCATATTAAGAAATAGTTTGATACACAAAACCGTAATGTTTTACTACAATGTCGGTCAAAATAATTAACCTCATACTCTAAAATAAGACTCTAAACTAGACTCTATAACTAAATAAGACTCTAAGACTAAATAAAACTCTAAAATAAGAGTAATTTTATAGTATATGCATAATATATCTTTTTGATCTAAAATGTATGTTTTTATATCAAAAAAATTTCTTTAAAGAATTATTTTGTATGACCCTCCGCCGTTCGTCCTTCATTTTACATATTAATTCCTGAAGAGGCGAGTCGAATTCTTCCAGAATTAACGTGAATAACGTAAAATATTTATACATATAAATTGGTTCTCTTTCTTCATTAAATAAGAGTTTCATTCCTTCTACTGAAGCCTTTATATCCGAATGGAGCGTCTGTTTTATCCTGTAAAATATTTGTTTCCGTGTAGATTTTTTCAAATCATCCGGATACCTAAATCTCATAAAATTGTGTAATGCGATGATGATTAAACTTTTTTTTTCTTTTCTTTTTTTTTTATATATCTGTTTTTTTCCGGAGGCATCCTCATTCATCCTTCAGAGGATGAATGAGGATGATATGTATGAATGTGAATGAAGTGTAGTCTTGTACAATCTCAGATCGACCACTCC
>JAAAKQ030029416.1:0-17286 GCA_010016005.3 Zanna intricata
GCCATGCCTGACCGGAATTCGAACCCGGGACCTCCGGATGAAAGGCCGAGACGCTACCACTCACGCCACGGAGGCCGAAAGTTTGACAACGTTAAATGTTAGGTAATCTCTGCTTCACTCCGTTAATAACCACGCAGATTATTATTTTTCTGAATATAATTTCTTGACGAATAAAGAGGTCTTTTACGTTTTTATTAGGTGACTCATTTATGTGTACGTACTCATAACTTCCAGTGGAGGTCTAACTGACGACTCTGAAGATGGGTACCGGTATTTCTTTATCGAGTTTTCGGTGAAGCTTGAACCCGTTCAATTTAATTATTTAAAACAGAAAAGTAAAATCTATTACTAAAAGATGTGGGAAGATCTGATGTGGGAACTGGAACGCTATTGATCCGTGAGGGTACTGATTCCTTTCCCTTGGTTGAAGAACCTCTCCGGTGTATAATTATTACAGTATCAAAGTAGAGGCAGATACTTTCGAGGCATTATCAGAGTTACAAGCCTTGAATATGTTCGAGCAGTACAAATTAATGGAAAATAGGGTGGAGGTGCAGGAAGTGAGATCGGTTCAATTTAAACACGGGCAAAGGGGCCAAAACTTCAGCCCTCAACTCAATGATAAAAAGCAGGAACAAATCTAACTAAAGGCAATGAATAGAATAAACGACCGTGAACGTGAAGGTCATCAGTAAAATTCTGTCGATAAAAGTAAAATCTCAGAATGTAAATAAAAGATAAAAAAATCTATATTAATAAACCATTATAAGATGCCACACACTGTAGCCTGTATGAAATTGGAATCAAACAGCGAGCACAGCGAACGGTTCCTTGTTTTTTGCTATCATAAGTCATAACTATTTTTAAAACGTTAGTCACACAATTCCAATTTTAAAAATGATATCAATATTTTTTCTGCTAATTCACCTATGAAATTAGATGTATCAGTTATTTTTAAAATAAATATTCTTTTATCATCTGCTATAAATAATAATTAAAACACAGGAATAATTTCCTCTGACTAAGCTTTATATTTTGTACCTTTAATTTAAATTTTATAGCAAAATGATAAAATAAAATTACAGAAAATAATTTTTTTTAAGTTATTACACTAAAAATAACAATATTTTAATTAAATATTAAAAAATATTTGCCCCACAATAAAAATTTATTTTAATCGGAGCTGAAGTTTCTAATCTACATCACTTATGGAATTTGTAATTATATACAATAACATACAATTACAGTAACTAAACTGTACCTCTTTTTAATAAACTATAATTTGTTGTAATTTAAATTCAATGAATATAATACAGGCATTATTCCACAACGTCAAACTCGTTCGATGCATTCCACTTTGCCTGATAATTAAATGTGAAATTATTATAATATAATAAAAAAATATCGGAGAAATTCTAAATATAATTCAAATAAATCGATTAAATGTTGTATAATTTACATGCAAATTATCTGCCATCATCGTAATTCAAATATTTCTGACAACAGAACAAATTTTGATTTACTTTCTATATAATAAATGAGAAAACATTTGTAATCGCGTTCGTAATCAAGGTTCCGAGTCCGAATTAGGCATGGCATCTTTCACACCCTACAAACTTCATCATCATGTCTCATAGAGATTGTTATCGAGCTCGGCCTTTTGTTGACAAATGTGCGAATAAATAAATCCTAAACGGTATAACTGGGATTTCTTTACGGTTCGAGGTCCGATTGTCATTACTAGGTCTCTTAGGTTAATCGGTTAAATGACTTTCATTTAATTTAAGTGAGTGGAGTAAATTTCAAAAGCAGAAAAATACACTAAACAATTATATCAATATTTTAATAACGCAAAATATACATATATACAGACTGTAATATATATTTTTTGTATAAAATATATTTTTACATCCATGCAAAAAGTTTACGTCTATGTCGAACTAAATCATGTGTAAGAAATCCGCATTAATTATAACCCTACAGAAGGAATTTTTTCTTTAACAAAAAAAGTCACTAAATTAAAAACTAGTATGATTACGAGGTTTCACAGGTTTAACCCAAATTTAATTTCTTACTCTGAGATAACGATATAATACAATAATTACTGAATTCACCGCTAATGCGGGTGTTCAACACTCAGAAGCTTTACATATAATGTTATGGACAAGTATACATAACTAATATATTTTTTTAGGAACATTATTACATTTTTAAATCATTTATTAAACGATTAATATACTGAAGGTTCCGGTCTCAAATCCCGTAATCGGTTGCCATTTTCTATCAATCAGCCATGAAGATTTATTCATGTGATAACGAATGTGCAAGTGAAAACTTAAAATTAGTAATTACGCATAGTTAAAATCCTACTGTAACAAAATACTAGTGGATTTTTAAACCGTTTGCGAACATCTGAGACCTGAGAAGAACAATTTTCCCTAATAAAATATGTAAAGAAGCAATTTGCCGATTTCTTCGTACTAACCATCCCAAGCAAATAAAAACCCAATGATAAAGGATCAGCCGTAAATAGTCGTTTGATATTGGATTATATTACTAAAATGAATATATCCTCATTTCATAACAATTTCTTTCAGTAATTATTCAGAGTTTTTCATTAAGTAACCTCGCACTCGAACAGTTATGAGATAATAAATAAATACGATAATTTTAAAATAATTAAAACCCAGAATAGATGTTTGTTGCGTTACTAATATCATAATCGTCATTACCCTTTATGTTATTTATTAACAAAAGTCTTTTTCTTTCTCTTCTTTTTTTATCTTCTTTTTTTATTTTCCTTCTGCTATTACAAGATATGGATGTTGTAAATCTTCCCGCTCATTCACCAACACAACTTTTGGTTTTTTCACATTTATTTTCATCCCATATTCCTTCACCCTAATTTCAAATGCTTTTATCATTCCTTGTAATGTCTGAGTGACTATAACTACAATCAGCAGATTGCCAGCTAATCTGAAAAATTAGTATTTCTTCCGTCTTTGCTTTGCTTACTGCTTTTAGGCCATACAATATTTCTTTCAATATTTCCTCGACATAAAGGGTTATCAGTGTTGGTGATAAACAGCAGTCTTGCCTCACCTAATTCTAACCAATTCTTGAAGTTCTCATTTATTTCACAACCGCTTTTTGATTAATATACAATACTTTGATCAGTCCCTTATCCTTCCAATCAAATTTCTTTTCTTTCAGAATCTCAAATAACCTTTCCCACTGTACTATGTCGAATATCTATAAAACACAAGCTCAATCCTCTTTTTCTTTCAAAACATCTCTCTCCAGTCATTCTTATCAGTCCTCCAGCTTCTCTTGTCCCTTTGGCTCTTCTGAATCCAAAACGTTCTTCCCTAGCAATCTCCTTCATTTTTGTAACCAAACTTCTATTCATAACTCTCACATTATTTTTGTAGCATGTGATATTAAGTTGTTAGTTCTATGTTCCTCACATTTTTTTTTTTTTTGGTTCAAACCTTTTACGGTATTAGTATCATTTTTGTTTTAACAAAATCTTCTGGCCATATTCAAATGTTGTAAATTGTATTGCGTATTGCGAGTATTTCATCTACTCCTGCACTTCTTAAACATTTAAAGAGTTCTATTGAAAAATCATCTGCTCCTGTTGCTTTCCTGTTCTTCATTCCTTAATGTTATAGCTATAGAGATAGCTATAGATTTCACTTTATATCACAAACATTATCAAAACTTATTAGCAAAAAAACCTATTACTGACCGACCATTCATTAATTTGTATTATTAAATTAAAAAATTAAAATACGACAGTCAATAATTTACTTATTTCAGTTAACTGATATAACATTATGGTTTTTCCCTGATCAAAATAAGTTCAGAAGGTTGCAAAATTACAGGTTTTAACTTCCTCACCACCTCGAGGCTGAGTAATGCTTAACTGCGGGTCCGGTCTCGGGCGGCGGAGAGTGGTGAGGGAGGTTTTGTCGGTAGGGGGCAGGTTACACTGCTTAGCCACCTAGCAAGGCTGTTTAGTTCGCTAGGTGGGCTAGCTTGGGACAACTAGTGTCCCCGATTTTCAGTTCGACACACCCCCCATGAAGACCCCATGGGACGGGCAGAAATGCATTCCTTTGCAACTCATCGAAGAAAAAAAAAGTTTTAACTTCCAAATATATTCTATAAAAAAAATTACACAAAGAAAGGATTCATATTCATTTATAAATTAATTTTTAGAATTTTATACTTAAAACCGGGTTATGCGTTAACCCTCGAGGAATATGTCTCAGAATCTTGCATCTAATCCTAAATAAATTCTTTAAATCAGGGTAAAGAATTTTGAAAAATATTTCTGAACAGTTTTAAAACTATACGTGATCTGAGAGATAAGAACTTAAGAGACTAAGAAAAAGATCAAAATGTTATATTTTCTATTAAATTACATAATGACAGGTTTTTATTTATTTATTTAGTACAAAATTATTTATGAAATTACTAAAAAGTTACCGTGAACTTTTATTCTTAGTAAATTAAATCTCAATTTAGATGTGTTGACATAGTTTGAAACCAATTAAAAAGCGGGTCATGAGCCATCTTGAATAAATCAATAAGCTGGTTTTAAAATTTGACCGGTTTCAAGAATGACCGCTTATTTGAATGTGTGGGAATCAGTATCGTAGGTTTTTTTTTCAGATCTTTTAGTTTAACGTAGATGTATAATGTGGATTCTACGGTTAACAATGTTATTTATACTGTTAAAGATAAAATTTCCTGAACTAATACCAGACATAAATTGTTATACATTCTAATTAAATTATTCAATAGGGGAAAAAATTATTTATAGAATTTAAAAAGTATAATTTAAATAACAATTTGTAGACGTCCGCACAAAACCGATTAAAAATCTAATTAACGAGAACAGTTCGTAAAATTAAAGTATTAATGAAATAAGCGAATAAAAAAGAAATAAGGTCAGAATAAAATGACTGCAGCGCATCGCATCAGTTAACTTACCGGTTCGGAATTGAAAAGAGCATGCTGCAGATCCCTCTCCCGATATTGCAGAAAGTTCAATAAAGTACTTAAACAAAAAACTATTAAAGAGCAAAAATCTTGTAATAAAAATAAATAAAAACATCCTTTATTTTAATCTTTACTTCATCAGTTGACCTTAAAACAGAAATAATTTAACGATGATAAAAGTGCAATACGATGAAAAGAGCCCCTACATTTTGTTCTGTATTCTATCCGCAGTGTAGTTCTGCAGTATAAACAACGAAACTCAAACACTACAGGCGCTCACAATATAATATTGCAGAAACCCTTCTATACTAATTTTTAAAACAACCTTTCTAGAAAAAATTGTGTAATGTTCTCTTAAACAAACGCTGAACGTAAAAGTCATACTCATAGTACACAGTATAAATCGCTATTCAGGTAAAACAAAGAGTAGCAAAAATATTATTAGCATGTATATTTATACTACCATAAAATTGTTACATATCTATTTAATTCTGATTTTGTAATTTTTTCCAAACCAAAAAGAAACTTAAAAAATACCAAAAATTTAAAACATAAACTATCTTAAGAATTAAAAAAAAAAATTAAAATAATTACACAAATTTAACGTAAAGAGTAAAATATGAAACTCCAATTACTAAATAGTATATACTACTTACTAAAACTATTTAGTTAAAACTACTTACTAAATAGTATATACGGGCAAATGTATCGCTGCTAAATTAGCTAGTTAAATATTGTAATTTTCTAAATTGTTAATACTTTTATTCTATTTTAATAGATTACCATCATTTTTCTAGGATATCGAAAATTCCGATGACCGATTTCTTTTAATCAATGATTCATTGGTTAGGTTATTTTTTTTAAGATATTACCTTATTTTCTAACAAAAGCTAATATAGTGTAGTTGTATACAATTCATTGCTTCTCGACCGAAGTAAGTACGTTAATTTGTTGCTTCACAATTAATTTGTTGTTCAGTCTTTCTTAAGGATTTTACGTATTTAAAGTACCTGAGGTACAGGAGATAGACTCAGAATAGCTTTTCCTGAAGGTAGTGTTTACAGCACATAGTTCTGTGATAAGCAGAGCGAAGGTGACAAAAGTAAAGCATAACATATATATTATGGAGTTTACCATACTGATGTGCAACAGTATTTTTGGGTATCGCTATAATACATATATATATATATATATATATACATGTATGTATGTGTGTGTGTGTATCACGAAGTTCTTCTGGAACTAAGCATAACTACTCTAATAGTAGAATAGTTATGCTTGTTTTGGAAAAAATTCATATAAACATACGTGCTAGAATGCTTAATTTGCGAGTTACTGCTAGTGAAAGATTTCAGCTACTCGGGTGAAACGAGGTTGTACTGAAATTTTTGGGACATTAATTAAGGAGCAGAAATGCGATTTCTTTTTTTTCTTTTTCTTTTTTTTTGAATTGTGATTTCTCGAGGTATTTGACCTGAAAAAGTTTAGGTCCCAGAATCGTATCTGTAGTAATTTTTTTGAAATATGGGTGGTAAAAACCAATAGATTGGGGTAAAAAAACCCTGTTTTTTTATGTTTGACGTACAATAAGTAACTTTGTTAAATGTGTAATAAACACGTAAAACTCTTAAACAAAACTTGTATCTAATTTAATTCGGAAGAAAAGCCAGTTGAATAAAACAAAGAAAGTTAGAAAAATTTTATTTGGAACAATACAGTAGACCAAAGTACATTATACGCAGGAGTTTATAATAAATGTTCAAAAATGATCTCACCATTTTCAACACATTTCTTGGCACGTTTCTGTACTGTTTTTTAGTTACTCAGGGATGTCCCGAAGTTAATCACCCGAATCCATAGTGCAGACAATTAATTCCTCGCAGAATGTATTATTATTTTGTACACAATATTTTAAAACCATACCCAGACGCATAAATCTTAATGTTTTATGTCAGGCGATCTTGGTGGTGAGAAATGTCCTCACCACCAAGACCTCCACGACCGATCCATTTCTCACGGAAATGATGTTTAAGTGAGTGGAAACGGCAGAAGAAAAGTGCGGAGGCGGACCATAGTATTGGAAGCATACTTTGCGTCTCAGGGCAAGAGGACTCTTTTCAAGCATCTGCGGCAATTCTTCTTGAAGAAAATGTAAGTAGATCTCAGCATCTAAGCGGCCAGGTAATACGAACGGTTCATACAGCTGACTGTGAAGAAGGCCGCACATTGGCCCTAAATCGGTGTTGAAAATCGCCTTCCACCGTTTCATGAGGATTTATTTCTGCCAATGTACGCTCACTGCGTAAGTTGTTGTCGCCATCTCGAGTGAAATTTGCCTCGTCGGTAACAGAACATATTTGTAGAGTTATCAATTTGTATTCCACCAGTTGGAGAACTCCAAGTGAATCGAAGTACTATTGGTTATAGATGTTGAACTGACTGTTAATGACAAGGACAAAATTTGTTTTATTTAAGCGTGCTCCAAACCATCGAATACGAAACTGCGATCCGCTTAGAAAGACATCGTGTAGTGCCGCCTGGACTGAGCTGAATTGCATCGATATTTTCACAATAATAGCATCGTGTTTGTCAGATAGTTCGTAATTATTAGGAATACTAGGTGGTGAACATGTTTTGCGAAGATTGCGAAAAGTCGCGCTAATTGTTTTGGAATCTCGAATCTTGCAATTGGAAAAACGTATTTCATATTCTATTACAGCAGCTGCGGCATTACTATTACATGGGTTACATTCCTCTATTGTAAGCGAGTACGGCATTATCTCAAAGGCAAACCGATCATGTTTAAACTAGAATTCACAAAAACTTTCGCTCACAACAGCACGTTCACAATACCCCATATACTTTATGTACCTTACAGAATGATTTAAACATATTATCCTATTGCGAATTGTTGATCAGCTGTTATTATTCTATTGCCTGGAAATATATTGCTTATTACTTGAAAATATTTTTTCAGATAATTTTGTATTTATGTCATTAATAAAAAAATTATTAAGTAATTTTTATTTATTTATTTTATAATTGTGTAATTTTCAGTATTTTAAAACATTTTTATCAGTAAATATAACCCAGGGTTAGTCTAATGGTTAAACTCGTCATCGCAGAATCGGTTGATTTTCAAAGTCGTGAGTTCTAAGGTTCGAGTCTTTTAAAGGCAGTTGCTTTTATATGAATTTGAATACTAGACTGCGGATTATCGATGTTATTTGATGGATGGGTTTCGATTAACCACACGTTTCAGGAGTGGTCGACCTAAATCTGTTGAAGTGATATGACTTACATTTACCGGTACACTTACATTTGCAGAGGTAAATCTGGCAAGCCGGTGGCGGTTTTTGCCTCTACACACACCCTGATCTGGCAGCAAGCTGGAAAAACTGATTAAAATAAACAACAGTAAATTTTGAGTAAACAAATTTTTCAAATCGCCAAAACAGATTCTGGTTTTTGTTTACATTAAATAAATACTTCTCTGACAAATGTACTTTTTCTAAATAAAGTTCGAATTCTTCTAACTTCTCTTTGTTTTATTCTTATCTTACATCATTTTGTTCAGAACTAAATTCTCTAAAAGTTTTGTTGATAGTTTTTTATGTGTTTATTACCAATTTTACAAAGTTATTGTACACCGAACATAAAAAACAGGCTTTCCACCCCAGATAAAAAAAAAAAAAATATTGCAGATAAGGTTTTGGGAATGACTTATTTTATTCGCTTTTTAGGTAAAAAAAAAGAAGAAATCATTAATTCTGCTCCTTAATAACGTCCTAAAATATTTCAGTACAACCTCATTTCACCAGGGTAACTTGAATCCGAACGAAATCATTCATTAGTCTATTTTATATTATCTTATATTTTCTTTTTGTAATGGGAGCAATATTTATCAAACAATGTTAAATGTGGTATTTTTAAATTTAATGTACATAAATTTTCCTCGACTCATATTTTAAAGGGTTTTTATATACGATATAATTAAGACGCCACAGTGGATCAGTTCTGTTCAAAAGTATGAATATTATGGCTTAAAAATTAATTTGTCAAAATTAATATGACACAACTAATTTTGTTCAACAACAAATATTAATTAATAACTGACGAGGAGAAAGGATTAATTTAACAAAAACGAAGATCCCTTCCGTATAGAAATAATACACAGCAAGACATAAAATTTAAGGAAATACAGAGTAGTTACGACTTGAAAAAATTACCGTCACGGGTAAAACCAAGGCCGACAGAAAAATCGTTAAAGTAACCGTCTGCACAATACTAAACTGGGAAATACACTATATTACCGATCACATCAAACAAAATGTAAGCACTTACTATAGGCACGGACAAAAATGAAAACAATTTTCTATTAAAAGAAACAAAGTTAAAAAAAAACTATGCGATTATTATTGTTTTGCGTGAAACAAAAAACTTTAACCAGCATTTTATGTATACTTAAATGGTCGTGTTAAACTCATAATTCAATAAGGCACAGTGCCAACAAAATTAAAATAACGTCGTCAATTCAAAACTTCATTAGGTATTTTTCAAGCAAAACCGTGAATTTACATCATTATTTAAAATTATAAAAAATGATTTAAAAAAAAAAGAAGTTATATCTAAATACTCGTGAGAAGATACGTAAGGCCGCCTAGTACTTAAATATTTAAAGAATTAACTACGAAATGTAAACAGGAAAATTCTTTCAAAGAAAATCACAACCTAAAATTACTCGGTATTATAAAAATACTAAAATCTCAAGGTTAAGTGTGATGAATTCTTATTTAAAATAGTTTAACTTAATAAATTAATGTGCAATATATGAACACGAACATTATTTTTACAGTACAGCGTATATGCAGTAAAATAAATAAACTGAATCGTGATAAGAGTAAAAATTATTAATATAAGATATACATAATATTAACCTAAGAGACAAAACCGCTTTCAATTTATGCACTTAGTAAAATAAACTTAGAAAAATTATAAAATTGTTATTTCATGGACACAAACGTTTTCGTGATAGACGAAAAAAGGTGTGCGCAAAATTGAGACACGATGCAATTGATAAAATGCACGAGCTCCACCTGCATCATGCTATTAATTAACAATGAACTTTTGTCAATCCGTGAGATTAACTACCGATCAGTAAGGTATTAAATAATTATTTCAAAGTAAAATTATTTTCTGGAAATATAAAATAACGATTTTTTTCTGAATTTTTTTAGTATAAAACATAATAATCATTGTTTTATAACATAAAATGATGATTACTTTTCTTCTTTACGTATATCTACCATCCGTTTACAAGTATATGAAAAAGCCCACCGAGCTGGTCTAGTGATTAACGTGACATCGCAACTCAGCTGATTTCGAAGTCAAGAATTCTATGGTTCAAATCCTAGTAAAGATAGTTATTTTTATACGGATTTCAATAATAGATCATGGATACTGGTGTTCTTTGGTGGTCGAGTTTCAATTAACGAGTGGTCGACCTCAGATTGTACAAGACTACATTCATATTCAAAAACATCATCCTCATTCATCCTCTGAAGTAATACCTTACGGTAGTTACGGAGGCTAAACAGAAAAAAGAAAGGAGGCTAAACAGAAAAGAAAAAGTATATAAAACACTTGCATCGACTAAATTTTATCGATTGTTACAAAACGGGTTTTTGTTTCAGAATTACATACATCGGGCTTTTTAAATGATGTTTGTTTTATTATGCGTTAAACCTTTACACAGGCATTAAAATACCTATAGATATTTTTTTCTCATTTAATGAGCAAAAAAAAAAAAAACAGTATTTAATACAGTTCAGAGAAAATGGAAATATTCAATTCAGATATTTAATTTCAACGAAATGAAATCCTTTTCCTCGTCGATATCTCTCTTATTACTTTAAAGAGAAGTACTAATTTTTACTGACGGTACCGTTTAAAATTTTAGTAATGAAATAATTACATTAATACAAGTATTCCTAATTGAATACAAATGCCTAAAGTAATACAAATTATAGTTAAATTTAATTATGTTATATGCTTTAGCCGGCCTCCGTGGCGCGAGTGGTAGCGTCACGGCCTTTCATCCGGAGGTCTCAGTTCGAATCCCGGTTAGGCATGACATTTTTAACTCACGCTACAATTCATTTATCTCGTCCTCTGAAGATATACTTAACTGTGGTTCCGGAGGTTAAAAAAAAAATATGTTATATGCTAAATATTTAAAGTAGTTTTATCCTAAATCAAATTTTTCCTTATGAAAGAGTATTTTTGGAGGGAGGAAAAGCACTATTTAAGCGGGTGATAAGTTAATCAGATGTTTCACTACAAATTACAAATTTAAACGGTCAAAGTGAGAAGGGAACCCGGAAAATTTTAATCGGAAGCCATTCCTTGATCAAAAATAAAAAAATTTAATTCTTCGTTCCCAAGTAAATCACAGATAGTTTTGCGTTTTCTTTCGACCACCTTTAATAATTCATTGGCCTTTAAGAGGTTTATTTATAAATAATTATTTCATTTTCCTTTTACATAGCACTAATTACCCTCGCGAAAAAGATACATGTATGATTGTTAAACAACAACATATTTTTAAATATGAACCGATCAAAAAATATCTTCTTCTCGTCATGTTTTATATTATTTTCTACAAACCGAGTTCTAACTGTACGTTTTTAAACAGGATAATTAATCTATTTAATTACACACTTTTCCTCCTTACCTCCTTTTCTGCACGCTTTTATCAAGACGAACAAATACTGGTCTTTTTCGAATTAGGATACCAATTTTATCGGAATAGTAACTTAATGGCCAATACATTTTATAATATTTATTAAAAAAAATGATTAAGGGGAAATCATGAAACATGCACGAACGAACGCACGGAATGAATCTACATAATTTCTAAGTACATTCCACGAATAATACTTCTTTAAAAGTTTACCTAATGAAAAAAACACTCCTACTTATCTATCAATAAGTAATTATTATAAATACAATACGAATATAATTGCATGACATTGCAGAGACGAAATAATTTTACTCGTAATGATTCGCTCATATGAAAGAGATTGACGTACGTATTAGAGGAATATAATATTTTGCCGGATAATCAATATGTTAAATAACAAATTTCAAATTATATTATTAAATTTATCGAGCCTGATTTGTGAAATTTTAATTCAAAATAAAAACTTAACTTCCATTCGGTAGTAAATAATAAATGAGGTTATTAGTTCTTACTTAGAAAATTAAAAGCCTTTTTTGTATCGTTAAGTTCATAATTATGTATTCTTGTTTCCTTATGATCTGATGATTCCGAAACACTTGGAACGTCTCAAGGAAAACACCCACGAAATTGTAGATGTGGAGAATGAAACGCCTGAGGTTGAAACCATACGTAATAAACTAGTTTTTCCGAAGAACAATCCCTTCCAACTTGTGCTCAACGGAGTCTTACGGTCTCCGCGTGCACTTTCGTACTGGCTACGCGGACACTTCAGGAAAATAAAATACATAAAAATTGAGTGGAATTAAAGAATAAGTTTAACTTTAAACAAAAATTTGAATCAAAATATGAGAACCAGAAATTACATATCAACGAAAATTCGTCATGTTGAATTTCGCGCTTCCACTAGCAGACTACGCTTGGTCACTGTGTTGCTTCAAAATTGGAATAACACGACACGAACAGAAAATACAGCTTAACGAACCTCCGAATTGTCCTGAACAACGCCCGTGCGTGTTTTAATAGCCTTTCCTGGAACTGAATGTCTTTCTTCTCGAATGTGCATTTCTTGGAACTACACATTCAAGAAGTTCCTGGCTGATCTTTCGAGAATTCCTGGAATCTGCTCGAAGGCCCGTATAATCAGCGTCCGCTAGTCGTTTTGGAGTCACTTAACAGTAAATTTTCACAGCTATAAGGTTATGATATTTTAGAAATTCTTTCGCGCGTTTGACCATTCAGTAAGTGTTTATTAATAAAGTAAATCACTTTATTCCTTTACTCGAGTTCCCCCCCAAGCGGAATTACGCCTGCCAAGTGACATTACCGGTTGTCACACCACCCCTTCCGTTCCTAGTCCTGAAGGGCTTTACCGGAGGTAAATTTATTCCTTTACTACCCATCGTCTCTTCCCCTCCACTTCATAACATTATTCCAAAAGACAATATCTTGTAAGACAAATAGCAGAACTAAGAGGTTCCACCGTAGAAATTGATCATTTTAAAAAGACTACGCGGATCAAAAAGATTGGGAACCGCTGGCGTAAATCATCGAATTAACTGTGAGTAAGGTTTCATCGCATGATGTTTGCATTTATTAATGAGCACAACAATCACAACTTTAAAAAAAAACCCTTCATATATCATATTCTAACTTAATTATTTTATATAAAATAATTAATTTAGACGGAAGATTTTATTTTTCACTATTGGTCATTCTTCAGTAGACTAAACTGGTTACCGAAATGCAATCTCTAGTTTCCTCAATTCTTTGAGTGTAATAGTCCATGCGATTAATTTAGACGTCACGAAAAATAAACTGTGACATTCAAATCTGTGCCATTATTATTGCCAATAAAAATATTATTTTAGTAAGACGATATTTAAGCTCTACTAAAAATTAAACAGAACAAAACATAAACAACCAAGTAAATAAAAGTAAAGGTTTGTTGATAAGAAGGGAGAAAAAATATGAAAAAAAAATGTAAGGAGTAACGTAATGCTAAAATTCAACATTTCAGCTCTATCCTTTACCCAACTTTTCAGTAAATCCTCTTCTGAACTTCTCGATCACAGATTTTCAATTTTATCTTTCTTATTTTGGACAAAATTTACTTTTTATATATACTTTTCATTTAACAGTTCAACAAATTTGACCGAGTGAATTAAAATAACCATATTGCGGCGATATACAGCGATATTGTGGTCTTCGGTAATCTGAATTTCAGTTATCCTAATGTAAAAAACTATTAGAGATGTAATTGTTAACACTATTAAAATGTCGAAGAATATAATTGATAGACCTATTGTCGAACTGACTTTGAATCCCAGACTTATCGCTGTGTCGGCCTAACTAAATTGAATTTTACTGCAAGGCTGTGATAGAACGTGTGTTGTTTCCCTAGATTATAATTTAACATATGTTTAGTTCTTAAATATAAAATCCAGTCAGCTGTTACTTTATGATATAGTTCGGTTTATTTGAGTGCTACTATTTATTTGATATTCTGTTAAAAAAAAAAAAGTGTTGCGTAAGGTTATTGTGGACCTATTGTAGATTAGAAGAGAGGAAATATATTTTTTATCAGGTATATTCACTTATAATTTATTTTAGTACCTCTTTTTAAAATTAGTGTGACAAACCTACAGCCAATAGAAGTATGTAGCCGTCCTCCGTGCGTGAATGGTAGCGTTTCGGCCTTTCACCCGGAGGTCCCGGGTTCGAATCCCGGTCAGGCGTGGCATTTTTCATACACGCTATAATTTATTCATCTCATTAAAATGTCTTTAAAATTGTCATTAAAACTATTTATTAACCTCTCGAAAATGAAGATCCTTGGCATCAAGCAACAGACAGACTCTAGGAATCTATCTCGCAGGAAGTTAATTAGAGATATCATTGCTGTCAGTTTTACTGGGGCACAAGTAGCGTTAGTGACGATAAAATTACGGGCTCACAACCAGGTTCCGTTCCATGGCAAACTCTACTTATCCTCGAAAATGTAGAGTGCTACAGATCTCAAACAATGACTCTAATAATGCATCTTTGTCGAATAAATTTGATAACTTTTCAACGAAGGACACTCAGCATCAATTTGAGCCAGATGAAAACTATCAGACCTTCTTTTGTGCTATATGGGACCAGTGGCTTTCTAAGGCTTTATGAACTACTGGAAACAGTTGTAACAAACGGTGATTACAGTGTGTGGCTAGTCGGTAACAAACTTAGAATTGTTTCAAAGGATACTGAGGTGTATAAAAAGATCATAAACTTAGTTCGTGAGCAAAGATTAATTGAACATATGTTCTCAAGAAAGGTCGAAAGAACTTTTCAAGTTGTTGTCAGGAACCTACACTACTACGTTCCAATAGAAGTGATCAAAGATGAGATGGAGGGGGATGGTCATAGTGTCAGAAGCATAGTGAATGCACGTCATAGAATAAAAAAAGATTCGACATAGACATTTTTTGTAAACTTTGAGAGGCAAGAAAACAATAGAGATATCTTTAATTTGTCATATGTATCTAACTGCAGAGTTTCATTCGAAACGCTAAGAAAGCCGCCAGGTTTACCAAAATGTATGCGCTGTCAGCAGTAAGACCATACAAAAAAATAATTGCATGCAACCCTTCCGCTGCGTGAAATGTGTATAAAACCATACGACAGCGGACCGTCAAAGAGAAAGGATAGAAGCACTCCAGATATTTGTGCTTTGTAAGACCACCTGACCAACTATGAAGGTTTCAGAATATGTAGCGAAAACCTTGAAACATAAACAAAGGGTGAATTGCAGTTCTGCAAATAATGCTCAAATTGAACCTATGAATAAGCGGTAGTTTGATTTTGATTCAAGTACTACAAAATTCCATTCCCAGAGGCGAGGAACCGCTAGATATATGGGTGCCTAGCTAGTACTTTCCCCAGACTTATGCTTCCGCGTTTGGGCGTAGCTGGAGGGAGGTGTGGACAAACTGAAGAATATGCCCTTCAATATAGACTTCCTAACTAAACAAATAAGAAGCATAAAAAGGCGACTCATAAAAACGGCGGGACTCGTGAGCGAGTGGTGTTGTGCGCCACGCTTAGACCGTTAATGCAATTAGTTTAGCTCCTGGAGCTTTAAATATATATGGTCGCTTAAACTTTGTCGAAGCACAGTAGCCCTTCCTGGCACGGACATTCAGTCTTATGTTCTACGACGACCGTATGGGGTAGTGGAGGGAGAAATGCCAGTAAACCGAGCCTCTGTCTTAGAACTATTGCTGTACTCAATTTTCACTGCGGACTTTCCGGACCATATCACTGTCCCCTCGTTTGCTGATGATACAGCAATCCTGACTGTCGACGAAGATCTAGAAGTAGCCTCAGCGTAGCTCCAATCGGTCTTAGACCTGATCGTACGGTTAAAAAAAAGGGGAGAAAAAAAGGTAAATTCATATTACATTCATCATATTACGTTTGTAATGAGAAGTGACTGTTCCCGGGTCCACTTAAGGCGGCATTTTCAACCTATATTTAATCATGTACTGTACCTTGGACTTTACTTTGATCGTCGTTTGACGTGAAAGAACCACGTGAGAGAAAAAGCAGACAATTATAAGAATTTTTATTGGGCAGATTCTATTAGACTGCCCGGGCGATAATAACGCTCAGGCGTTGTTCGCCCTCCAAAAAAAAAAAAAAAAAAAAATCTATTAGACTGAATTCACACTTGTCGCTGTCCCACAAATGTTTAATATACAAGATGGTTCAAAAACCGATTTTGACGTATGACATAGTGCTATGGGGAACGACAAGCAAGAATAACATTGAGATAATAAAACTTTTCCAAAATAAGTTGACGAGATCCGTTGCAAAGGCACCGTGATTTGCATGGAAAGAATAAATTCACGACTACCTAGAATTACCTTACGTTCGCGAAGAGGTCAAATGGTTTAGTTCAAATTATAGACAGCAGTTAGATAATCATGTGAACTTTCCAGCAATTTCCTAGATAACAGCGAGAATATCCGACGAATGAAAGGTTTAAATATGTTGAACTTGAGAAATCTGAGTGACTATTAAGCTAGTTCATATCACATATGTGATGACCATCTTTCTGTGCCTTGATGTTGCTATTTGTTTGTCTTTCTCTATTGTTTAATGATATTATACGACTTTTTTTTGTTTGTTTTTCATTAGATTTTTGTGATTTTTTGTACCTGATAATGATCTTATTCAGCGTGAGTGTACCACATACCTTTTAAAGTACTTACCTTTTTAAAGATCATATATATGAAATTTATTTATATTTTTAAGTATATATACTAGGGTTTGTCAGTTTTTAAAAACCGGTTTTTTAGTAGAAAATATCGGTTTTCAATGTAGGAATAACACTTAAGAAAAAATTTGAAAATGACAAATGTAGCCAAATGTACCAGATTGATGAAAACACTGTTGCAAGCGGTTTGGTTCTTGAAATCATATCGGTCCGATATGATTTCAAGAAACGGTGTGTTTTGTCTATTGGATGAATTAATTTAGATTTTATATCAGTT